>JAPYZD010000081.1:0-70144 GCA_030522725.1 Ichneumoninae sp. B BG-2022a
CGATACGGTTTCGAGTATTTACGATACAGTTTCAGTATTTACGATACGGTTTGAGTATTTACGATACGGCTTATTGAAAAGCGCCACTTTATGTCAGGGTCGGCAGCTACATAAAGTAGTACTTTTCATACATGAGTTACGTAATAGTACATTTCGATACGAGTGCGAAAAAACTTTTTCTGACGAGTGTGAGTTTGCAGCACGAGCCGAAGGCGAGTGTTGCAATCACACGAGTGAAATAAATATATTTATATATTCGTATAATAGGATTCTCCGTAAACTTTATATTCGAAGAACTGTTGTAGTTCATTTTTTCAGACCGCATTTACTGAAGAAACTCGAGACTCCGTGAATTTTATTTCCAAAACTAGATCCATATTTCACGCGATGTACATTTTTTTACAACCGATGATTTGTTTTGTACTTGAAACGCGTGTGCCTTTTAATATAACGGAGACACAATATAATTTTTTGTTGGCTGCCTGAGTGTGAAATTGCTACGGACGAAACATACTGTATAACAATTTTTTATAATTTCTTAAAACTTTTTTAGACTACCTTTATTGATTATTTTATTCGATATCAAACCTACATTTTATATATATCGAAGACACGGCAAGTTTCGCTACGATCCAAAGTCTTCGAAAAGTTGTTGTTGTTTTCGGACGGGAATGGCCTACGCACGGACAAACATATAGAAAAATTATTTTTTTACATTCTGAGTAATGCAAAACATGTTTCTAGACTATAATCCGAGTCTAATTTTTTCCCCCCCTATAACAACACTTTTCCTCCTTATATACTTTGTATGGGATGAGAAAATAAAAATCCCAAATAGGAGAGTAAGGTCACGTATTCGAAGAACTTTGTGCATCGGCAAAATATTTATTCAGACCATCGGGATTTTTGTGTTGTCGTTTAATTCCTCGCTTTCAACAAAACGTGGTTGAAACGCGAGTTTCGAGTTTACGAGAGGACCGTGGTTGACGAAGCTTGCCCGGCGCGATACCTTGGGCACACCAAAGGGAGAAAATTCTTGGGCCAAACGTTGCCCAGCAACGAAGGAAAAGCTTCTCTTCGTTGCAGTTGTTGGGAGCTCTGCACGTGAACGGTGGTGGGTAGAAAAGAACACACCGTGTTCGTGAGGTCGTCGAGGGCAGGTGGTGCGCGAGAGACAAAGATACGACGGCTCTCTTCCTCTCTCCCACCGCCGCTGTGTTGTTCCTGCTTCGCCCCACCTGGGCAGGCCAAGTCTCTTTCCGTGGCTCGGTCGTGTACAGCACATGCTTCGCGTTTTCGAAAGAGAGCCCGAGGAGAGAAGGCGAACGAAGAAGAGTGCATTGCGCCCACCCAGAAACGGTACGGGCTCTTCATCGGGGCTCCTCTTCGGTCCCTTCCTTCTCTAGACTCAACCAATACCACGTATTGGGTATCCTCGTCGCTCCTGCCGATCTGCAGCGACCCTCGCCCAGTTGTAAAACCTCGCCCCCATAACTAACCGTCCAATGACGCTTCGACAAATTTATATGTATATATATATATATATTTTTTTTTTTGTGGAATTGACATGCAGCTTTTTAGCATTTTAATGCAAGTCGGCGATGCGGGCGGATAGAATGAATTCACACGAATTGTTTTCAGTTTGGCCCGTATTTTATTTGTTCTTACTTTCTCATCCCATATGGAATATGTACGGAGAGAAAGTATTGTAATCCTCAAAAAATTGGATTGCCAAACTGTGGTCTAGAAACATGTTTTACATGTCGGTCTGCAGATCTGTTCCATCCGAAAATAATAACTTTTCGAAAAGTCTTTGGATTGCAGCGAAACTCTTCTTCTGCAGATAGAATGTAGTTGAATTTCGAATGTTCTCAGCCATCCATTGATGCTTTACCTTAAATGGAAAAACAACTCATACCGCTGTGTCGGTAAATGAAAGTAATTGCGTTTGAATAAAAATAGTTGTTTGAAAATACCAAAATCTCTCATTTTGGCAATATTTACTACAAAGATTCCCTGTAAAATCGCCAGATAATAGTCTCTTTGTGTCGGACTGTTCAGCCCGGTAGCTCAAAAGTTGTTAGAGTGCGCACAGACTTCTTGTAGCAAACTTCAAAAACGCGTAAAATTTTTATAATTATAAGCATTTTGCCAAAAATGTTACCAAACACTGGGGATTTCCCCCCCCCCCCCCCCTCCAGAAACTCCAGCTCGATAGCTCAACCCGTTGTTAAGGTGATGTGAAACAATATGGAGTGCGTGGTTTTAGGTTCGTAAAAGCCCCTTTTTCGCACCTTGTGAAGTAAAATTCAGTACGATACTCATGCGAAAAACTTATTAACCCATGTGCTTGCAACACTTCGTAGAAAAAGTTTTATCGTACCAGTATTGTAAATTATTATTTTCACAAAGGCTATGAGGAAGCACCATTTGTTTTAAAAATGGTAAAAAATTATCGAGATACGTAGAAGAAATTGTAGACAATGTTGACAAAAGTTTGATTGGTCTGCAGACAGACAGGTGGCCAACATAAAAATGAGTGTTACAGCGCTGCCTCCATAGCTCCATAACGAGAAAAAAACACAGACAATTGAGAGATATTCTCTTCGTAAAGCCTGTGGGACCACCCTGAATAGAGGTTCAATGACTTTCCACCGCGACACGAGCGTTGGAGGCAGGAAGTTCAAAAGTTCTAACAAGGAACGTAGATTTAAACTGTTATACTAGATTTCAAAAATTCTGTGGATTTTGTTCGTGATATTTCCTTCTACTCCTTTTTTACTAAAAAAATCAAATAAATAAAGGTGAGGAGACCGCTCGTAGTGAATTCAATGTACCGCGGTGAATTTATATTGGGTGCAATATAAATTTTTTTGTACCTGGAGGGCCATAAATGGAGGGTTTTAATTGTCGTATTTATAGGTTGGAATTATTTACGAGCTACACTTTTATTGCACTATATTTTATTTTAGGTACTCATTGCCAGTTGTTGGATTCATTATTCTTTGTACTTATTTGTCATTGTTCACTTTCAGGTCTTTTTTGTCCTTTTCACTCGTCGGCTCTGAAATAATTTTCGTTGCGGGGCAATTCGGTGGGACGACGAGTCGTTGCCAGCTGACGCACGAATGAAATTCGTGATGCAGTGGTTTTGGGTAATGAGAAGTTTCGCGAAACGTTTTGCCGGTGTGTTCTTAAAAGCAAATTGCGCAAAGAATTCTTCGGCTAGCGACACTGGTCGGTATTAAGTGTATACTGTTGGCTCTCTTGTATACTAAAAGTGCTCAGCTACGAGGCAAGCTTCGATGCACACAGGCCTTCTTCGCGACTCGTGTTTCTTATGCCCGACCCGGTATCTGTCTTGTTTCTTGATGCAACTTTTTCTATGCACACCCTCACGTAGCAAACTCATAGATGTCATCTGTGCGACTCGCGATTTATCAGAATAACACTTTGAATCGAGCACTGTTTCTTTTTCTCTACTCAGTGAATCTCACTCGATATCCTTAGAACGGTACAAAATTATGAAAAAATGTAGTTTAATCACTGGACAAAATTGTATGACCTGAATTCTGAAAATTTGATAATTGAATTGTAGGATAAAATTAATTCAATCGAAATATATCGATATAAAAATTAATTTTGTTTTCTGAGAACCTCGGTCAATCTTTGTTTACGTGATTTTTGTACATGTAATTTATTTTTTCTTCAAAACGTGTTCTGATTGTTCGAAAACATGAAAGTATCACGTTTCGAAGACATCTCCGAGGAGTGTGTGGATGGCAAAGAAGGCGTTAAGGACTTAACTGTCGCAAATTTCGTGCGGTCGAGTTGAAGCTTTATATAAATGTCGAATTATTTGTGGATGCTTTACATGAATTCTGGTAAAAAAAGAAATGGGGCAAGGTTCCAGATGTTAAAATAAAATATTTCTTTTGATCGATAAAACGTTGGGACGTTGGAATGGTTCAAAATTGAGAAATTAAAACGCGATTGATTATTTTCTCTTACAGACAAAGCTTCCTCTACGAGAAAGTCAAATAATTACCGAAAATCATTTTTCGGTGAAAATCTTGATTTTGACTGTTTTAATTTTTTCCACGAGTCACTTAAAATCGTATATTAACATGAAGCTATATTTCCCGTCATAATATTCATGATCCTTAAATCGAACTATGTTATAGCACGCGTTTACGTCAGTCCATGACTGGGACATCGAACTTGCGTTTATTTTCCTTTCTCACAGACGATGTCTATTATCGGAATAATCTTCCTGCATAAACAAACGGTTACACAATATATACGAGATTCGACTATTTCCACATCCGATCTGAACCTTTCGTTGAGCCTCACCATATTTTCTACTCTTTGACCCGCCGTGGAGAAAATAAAAAAGTCTCCCCTCCATCTTTCTCATTCGCCGCCTCTCTCGTCTGTGTAGAATTCTCGCGCTTCCTCTCTGCATTTCCCACTGAGAGAACGCTGTCAAGAACCGGACGTACCCAACCGCGTCAAGACGATTTCACTGATAACGCAACCGAAAGCTCAGCGCCGCCGGTGCATTGTACGATATAAATTGCTTTACGTAGCTGTGGTACACTATATATAACTCCGAAGCAGAGATACCGTGCCGTTCTCGAACCAGGAGCAGCAGGTGACAATTTTGCGTCAATTTCACTCTTACTATACGAGCTCTTCGAGTCTTACCCGATTCTTTCTCGATCCTCTTTTACAATTAACCTTATTACGATTATTGTTTCTGCCGTTATCATTATTTCGACCCAGTTTTTGTTACCGACTGGAAGATCGATGTGTATAATATATACACTGAGAAAAAGAATATTATTTTCTACTATACCAATAGTTCCCAGGGGGAACGTCTATATAGATAGTTTTTAATACTATAATTTATTTTTTTTTCACTTATTAACGGATTTCTCCTTGACCAGAATTTAAGTATAAAATGTGTCTTATAACTACTTAGATCTATTAGTTCCTATAGAAATGCGGTACAAAAGTTAAAAAATACATCAAGATATTTCATTTCAACCAGCATATAACATTTCATTAAGTCAAACTCCGTTTCATTATATATTAAATTATTTAAATTAGTTTTATTTTTTAAACTTTTTAACTGTCATAAAATTTCATTTATTTTATTTATACTATATATACAATTGGTTAAATTATAATTATTGTTGCAACCATGATTTTTTGTCACTGTCGTAACTATAAAATGTAAACGTTCCCTCTGGGAACTATTTTTTATGGCATAAAGTCAGTATTGTTGCTTTTACTATGTTATTTTTTCTCAGTGTATATATGCCCATAAAAATCTTCTTTTTTTCACGAGCGGAAGGGGGATGATACCTGTAGTCGAGCATTGTTATACACGTGGTATAGTGGCAGCGGAGCGACGGACGGGTGGGGGGAAGGAAGGGAAGCGGAGTGGGCGCTAGTGCGATGCCGCCTCGTACGCCCAATAACCCGCGTTGTGTTGGCTCCGTTCTCTCTCCCGTATCCCTTGCCGTTGCTCCGTCGCTGCACGAACCCACCGGGTCCGACCCCGTCTAACATAATGTCCATCATTATTTCCCGGCGAGTAGGGGCGGAGAAAGGGGGGGGGGGGGTGTTCCATCTTTTTCTCTCGCATTCGGTCTTCCCGTGCCACAACCACCCTCCCTCGCATGCCTAAATTTCGTCTTTCGTTTCGTGTGCAGAGTTAGCCAGCGTTCCATCGGACTTAGGGCATCCCTTCGGCGAACGAGAATTCGCATACCCCGCTACTCGACCCTGCTCTACTACTCTCTCGCATGCTCGTAAAGGGTCGAATTTCGTTTTACTCGCCCGCTGAGATTATGCTTTTTGAAAAAAAAGCTTCAGGGTACGAGCACGAACACCATTATTAGATACCTTGCAATTATTTTTGTTATTACAAACCATGCATAGAAGATCATGGTTAACAACTCAAGCAAGGTTACCGGCTATTTACGTTGAATAAATATCCAAAGCCGACTGATTTAGCATGGTGAGTTGAGAAGGGTCGCGATCGTGCTTTTGTTCAGTTTCATTTGTATTTCGCAATTAGATGCATGTAGAAACAATACCGTAATGTGATCCGAAAATTTCGAGGATTAAAATGATGTATTCTAAAATATTGAGGTTACCGAATGTTTTAATGATAACTCTTTAATTAATAGCAGCTATTAGTCTGCCATCTCACTCTATACCAATTTGGGGCGACACTATGAGGTCGGGGCCATTGGTTCCCAAATTTTCTGAAAGAAGAAATAGTGTGAAATTTTTTTGTCTGTCGCGAAATTGTAGTGATAAACTTTCCGTCAAAAATACTAATCTTTTACGTTATGTTCACGTGTCAAATTTCTCTCACGGTTAAACTATGTGAGCCCAAATGCATTCTGTCTTAATATTTAACAGTTCGCAAAGAATGCTATCAGGTAGTTTCATACACACTTAAAATAATACTTAATCATGTTACTATTTTTTCGAAACTTAAATAGAGTTACTTACAAATTTTCCTAATACAACTCTCATTTGACTAGCTAATGTGCATGTACTATCTTAAACCAGTAGTCTCTTCACGCTTCGGTGATTGGTGTTAAGTTTTAAAACATTTTATCATTGAGAGTAAAATAAAGACAGATACCTACAATTTTCTTCAATATCGTTGGAGTGCTGTTGAGAACTGTTACAATGTGTCAATAACTATGCATTTCCGAGTAGAAAAATTCCGTTAATTTTTTTACAGAAATTTATATCACCGTTACAATGTATGTCGCCTGTTTTCTTAATAACGAAAATTAAACAAAAAAAATCATATTAATTGATAATTTATGTCCCGAATATATCTCAAATTAAGTGAATGCTTTTCTTGAAACATTTTTTTAATGATGGCGTCATAAAGAGGCCCACAGATGTTGCGATAAACAAATGACAAACTGGATACATAATATAAAAAGAAAAGATTTACACACCAGAAATTGCAATTTTTTTGGTGCCAAGTGCCAATTAGAGAGAATTCGTAATAATCTCTAACATTACAATGCTAACTACGGAGAGCCAGCGCGATTCCAGCCTTACAAGTATTCTACAGTGCATTTCATGTATATGTATATATATAAAATCGTTCGAAATTCGAAGAATTGAGATACTCCGTAGTGGGTATCGGGAGATCGATAATTGACGAGTTGTATTCCAGCCCGAACGCGTTCCCGTCTGACCGGGCGCAGGCAGGCAAAGTTCATGGCGAGATGTGTGTTTTGTGTGTATATTCGTAACACGGACACGTGGTCCTTTCGATTTTCGTTGCTCCTGGTAGAGGAATGCGCAGACGAAGCTATAGGGGAGAGCGGGGCAAAATGGGATAATGAGGCAAAAGGTAACTCTCCAATAACTTTTGGATGGCGGCGGTGATGGTGAGTGGGGCAAAACGGTGTTGAAAATCCGGATGTGTCGTTAGGACAAAATGAGACAGCCAAAAATTATTGGAAAATTTATTTTTAATTTTTTTCCCCCCGCTGTCCCGTTTTGCCCCACTGTCCCATTTTGCACAGCTCTCCCCTATACCATAATGCATTTATACCTGTCGAGCAAAAGGGGATCTCACGAATAAGAAATAAATCCGTGAGGCGTCGTGGCAGCAGGCTGAGGCGGCCCCGAACGGACGTGGGTTTACCTGCTGACCCGTCCTGGGGAACAGCGGAGCATCTCTGCGTTTCTTTCTCCAAGTTATCCAGACGTTCCGAGATACGTCCGCCACGATCTCGAATCGATCCAGACATACTTCCTCGTAGTCGCCGGTAAACGTCGTCCTCATCCTTTCATCATCAAAATCTTACCAATATCGCTACATAATGAATTTCGTCTGAACTAACTTCCGAGATAGTTGAACACTCGGCGCTCGACTCGCATTTCGTCGCACCTCGGAGAAGGGATGACATTTGACAAGTTAAAAATTGTTGAAAAATTCTTAAAAGACGGGTGAAGAAACTCGAGAGATCCGACTCGCAGTTTTCTCTTGACTTCCCGTTCGACTCCTGCGGGGCTCCTAGAAAGGCCACCTTCTCACAAAATTAATCTCTCCCGCACACACTTGCATCTCTATATCGCTTACATCGGATGTTTGTGTGTGTGTGGATTTTATAAGTAAAAAAGCGAATGAAAAAAAAATAAATAAATAAAAGAACCAAGCGGTATATTCCCGCTATACGCGAGCGGGTTTCGCACGGCTGCAGCTTTTAGTATTTGCTTTTGCCACGGCCGAGGAGGGTTGGCTCGGACGGAGGAGCCCAGAGAGTGCCAGGCGGTGGAAACGCGCGCGCACGCCTTCTCCGCAACACGCTGGACTTGGCTGCCGCTGCTGCACAAGTTTAAAGGTAAACGGGTTTCTATCCTGCCGGGCAACGGGCAAGACACAGCGGCTGCTCCGCGCATCGTTGTGGCTCTCCTGGTTCGCCTTATCCCTTCCCCGGGACGGCTCTCAGAGTCGTACACACTGCCGGCACGAAACTGCCTATATACATGTGTACGTATAAATATATGCCATTAGCTTTTATATACACAATAAGATGGATGTCCCAGATATCGACACGTTAAGCTGAGAACAAGAAATTTACGACTTATTAAAAAGAAAATGAAAAACACGTAATGAGTTTATCATTTGTCACACCGCCCGGGGACTTTTAAACATATTATGCGGAGCAAAATAATAATTTAGTTCGCATGTCTTAATTATCGGAATTGCTGTAAGAGTTCTTTTTTCTATCGTGGAGTTTGAATTTTTTCAGAAATGTTGTCATTTATCGTTAAATGAATAAATCGAAACAACTAACTAAATATAAATATATATATATATATATATATATATATAAATATATATATATATATATTCACAATAAGTGTTCCTATGCCAATATGAATCGCTTTAAAGATGCAATCCTTTTTGAGCACCAAAGAAAATGTAATTAGCTTTGAAACTGTATGATTGACACGTACGTAAAATTTTTGACGCAGCGTATATATTTTTGAACCGCGAGATGGTAAAGAAAAAACGGAAAAAAGGTTGTCAATGACTGGTACATCCGCCTCAGTGTCGATCGTACACCCGGTTGGCGTGTACGCGGTCTGGAGGACGCTGACGCGCCGCCGGGCCCAAAGCAACGGGGCCTGGATTCCGGTCCACTTAATCGTTTCCTCGGATTTCGGCCGACGCCGTCGGTCTGTCGCTCTCGGCTCTCGGAACGTCCTCACTTTTCGAGCCCGATTCTCTGTGGCCGTCCGTGCATTAACGGCCGACCTCCTCGTCCTCTCCACCATCGTTCTCTCGAACCTCCGTGAGAGAGCCCTCGAGTTCCGTGCATGAGAGAATCGACCGGACGAGACCGGACTCGTCGAGAAATACCAGAATTTCGATCCCGCTGCGAGTCGAGATCGAACGAAACTCGAACTCTGGCGAAGCATTTCTTTTTACAGAAAAAAATTTAAAAAATTATCTCCGCGTGTGTACACTGGATCTTTTAGGGAACAGTCGGGTTTTCAAAGTTCTCTAGGCTTTCAAAACATCTGAAAAAATTACGGGTTATTTCTTCAAGTGTCTACTACATGGCGCAGAAGTTGCCAAAGTCGAAAGTTTTAAACCGTTGTTAATAAAAATTGAAGAATAGTCGAAAAAACAGAGAGTTTCAAATTTCGATCGATCCTTCAAAGACCCCGTGAACACACGCAGAGTTAATTATTCTATTGACGAACAAAAAAATATATACAATTGACGTTCAAAATTATTGTCGAAAAAATAAAAATTAGCGAGACTTCGTCGATTTACATAGAAGACAAACGTGCATTCTCCGTAGTCACAACGACAAGAAACCGTAATTTCTTTTTATTCATACAGCATGCTTGAATCATCTTATTTTTTTCACAGCGTCCAATTATTTCTTCCGCCTCTATCTCTTTATCTTCAATCAATGTACCGCTTTATTAAGCTCGCTTCCTCCGTACCACTCGCTTTCGTACGCTTTACCTCCGACACTCTAACCTATAACCCAATGTAACCGTACGTGTCTGTACCCAACGCTTCGGATGTTCGTAGTGTTAGATTTCCATGACCTAAAAAAGAAAACTATCCCGTTACCCGAGACATTTTTTTTCGTTGCTCTCAAACAAATATTTAAAATTGAAATAAAACAAGAAATGGAAAGATAGTGAAACCGTGGACATAAATGCGTTCAGGTATCCTCCGTTGACGACGGAATACGAGAGTCCGCCGTCGGGTATAGTCGAGGGATCGAGTCCTCGAGGAGGCGCTGGAGTCGCAGGACGCTCGACGCCCCCGTGGGGTAAGCCGAGCTCCGATCAAGTACGAGAATCGTCGGAGGTGGCCGAGCACCGTCGTGGTCTCAGCGTTGCCGCTGCTGCCGCTGCCGCGGCAGCTGCCGCCGGTGGTGAGGTTGAGCAGGCGCTGCTGCGACGTCGGATCGTAACGAACGAGTGGGAAGCGTCGAACAACGTCGGCGGCGGTGCTAATAATCGCGCTGGCTTCGTCGATAGCGGTAGTATCGAGAAAGTAACGACACCGGGACGGAGACGTGGCAGCGGCGACGGTAACGGCGACAGAACGGATCAGCTGCAGAACAATAATAATAATAACAATAACAATAACAACGGTCAACGGCAGAACAGCGTAACGGCTGTGACAACGGCGGCGTCGACGATGAACGGCACGGGCGGCCATCAGCAGCACCGAATGGGAATGCAGGGACGTTACAGGCCCGTCGTCGGTTCGGGACCGGGCTCCATCGGGCCGGGAGGTCCGCACGGCAGATCGGCACCGTCGTCCCACAATCGGGGAGGATGGCATCCTCACAGCGGGCCCCAACATCCTCAGCATCCTCATCCCGGTGTACAGATCAACCAGCAGCAGTACAAGGAGTATCCTTATCGGCAGCAAGGCCCCTCGCCGCGCTTCCACAATGGGTATTCTTCTATGCTATACTATATAGTGTACTACTAACCAAACTAGTGTGTTATACCGTATAGTAGTAGGATACCCGACCCGCGCCCACCATTTTTCTCTCTCTTTACCTCGTTTCTCAGGGGCATAAAAGAAAAATGCGAAAAGAGAAGAAATATTAAGCACGGGTAGAATAATCTAAATACATGAAACGCGGTAGATTTAAGAGCGTTCGAAACGTTTTTATTACCGCGGTAGGGACTTCACATCGCTTAAAGGCCACAAGGGTGTGTCGTTTGTTCTTGTAAGTAATTGTGTATAATAATACGCACACTTGTGGCTTTAAAGGTAAAAATTATAAAGTGGTCTCTTTCGTTTTTTCTTAACTTGTTTGATTTATTTGAAATTTGGTCTTAAAATGACAAATAAAAAAGTTTTCCTATTGACGCTATGGAAGAGGTCTCAAAAAATCATTAGAGAACACTGTTATCATTTTTTCACCGTCACGATACATGATACATTGTTGTTGCAAAATTTCATTCGCGTAAACGGAGAGGTTCCATCGCGTAAATTTTTGTCAAGTCCGCTACTTTTATAAAGCACGAAAGCCGCGGAATCGTTCCCCTTGGATTGCTGTACGTTTTCCCTTGTTTCTTCTCTTTTCTCGCAGTGAAGGAGATCGGGGGCCCGAAAGACCCGGACGCAACCCCTAGACAACCACTCTTCAATTCAGTTTTTTCCATTTTACCCCCCCCCCTCCCCCCCTCTCTCCGCCGCGGTGTCTCAAAGAGAATTATTTAACGCGTTCTAACAGACACGGAGCTTCGAAATAGACTAGACGTTTTCTCCTTCATCCCCGTGAACGGGAGGAGAATGAAAGAATATAGGGTACCTTTCCGACCAGAAATTGGCGTGAGATTACTTGATACCTTATCGGACTGTTATAAGGTATGGCCAGAGGGGTGCCTAATCTGACAAACCTGATGTCCTGGTAAGGGCCTGATAAGGTACAGATAGGGGACCCTGACTTCCATAATCCTTAAGCCTAATGTCACCCCGATCACAACCCTATCAGTTATGCACACTGTGTGTCCGGAGATGGTTTGCCTGATGTCACTGTTTCAGGGCCCCATATGCTTTGCGTGATGAAAACCTTAACTCTTCCTACTTATTTTTTTACCCATATAATGTGTACAGTTTAAATACCTGTGACAAGTGTTTTACAATTGTTTTTTTAACCCTTTGAATGTACAGTACCTTGCCAAATGCCTGTATCTTTTAAACATCGCTATGAAACACGACGAAATTTGTATTACATGCTCAATCGATACAGATGTTCGATGAATGATAACTGCTTATGATTGTATGAAAAAATCCCGTATTTGTATAATCGATGCACCTAAAGATCTGTACTTTGTTCCGCCATGTGGAATCCATCATTATGAATTTCTAAATTTTGCGTGCTGATTCATAGTCAGCAATCCCAAAAACCCCCCGGTAATTTACTTGAAACAAAATTTCAAGTAAATGCTTCAAAGGATCATGCTCGATTTACGTAATGCGTCATTAAAATGAGAAAAACACATATGTTATCTATAACGTAGTGGTAGTGTGCTCGGCTTTAGGTATCAGGTAGCTAGGTAGTTAAGTAGGTCATCTCATCAAGCCCCATCACCGAAAAAAAAATGGAGAAGTTCGTTGTTTTGTGAATGCATTTTTTCTCACACTCGAAATTGCTTTAATATTTTTCTTATTACAACCTCCGTATTTTAATATTAACTTATTATTTTTCATTAACATTTAACTTATTATTTTTTATTAACATTTGTATTATTATAATAAACGAATCAGGCCCATTCGTGGGCAACTGCGTTACATATATAAACAGGGCCTGATGAAACTTGGAGCAGTGCCTTATAGGGACTTATAGGACATTAGTTTCTGCTCGGGCAGATATCGAAGCTTTGTCCGCTTCGATATCTGAACCCCTTGTCGTGTCCCTATTTTCTACAGTGTTTGTATATAGATTCCTATACGAATCTGGCACATACGAGGCACGTACATAATACAGTCTACATATGTGAAAAGTTTGTCGTTCGAGCGATACGTCCGCGTAGGCGATATAAACGTGATAAGTGCTGCAGTAGAACATATATATATATATATATATATATATATATATATATATATATATATATTTGTATATAGTAGCTAGCATAGAACCATACCCAAGGTATACAAGTACTCGCGTCTGACTTATGACGTGTTTGAACCACTAGACTATCTCTCTAAGCGCATGGAAATTGTCGAGCCAACGACGACGACGAATCTCTAAATAGCTCATACGCCAAGAAGCGTCTGCAGATGAAACTCACGATGACCTTTACAATCGGCTTGTTTTGATGGATATTATTTTTTTATGGAATTAGTTTTTGTATTTGTTTTCGTTTTTTGTTTCACTTTTTAGTGGATAAAAAATACATCAATCGGACGAAATTTTTCGTGACAAAAGGGACGTGGAGGATTTGAAACCAGTTTCACAACTCGACATCGAGCTTTAAATTTTACATATCTGGCTTGCGAGGCTCTTCGTTGCCGTTGCTTTTCCTCGCTGAACTCGCAACCGCGACGCAGGCTTCTCTCTAATCGACGCTAAACGACCAGTACAGGGTGTTCGCTCGGTGCAGCGTTAACAGCGAACGTAGAAGCACCTCGCCGTAACGATACGCCGTATGATCTCCCGATTGTGTGCACTCTCGGTAAAAACTTCGCCGACTCCTCAGCCGAACTCGGTTCACAGAGATATTGTTTTTCTTTCTTTCTTTTGTTCGTTCGTACAATCTTCTTCTTGGTTTCCACACCGCGATAATGAATCGGTGGGTGAACCACCCGCGAGCACTTTTCCTACATTCCCAGAAAACAACACAGTCATACAGAAATATACATTGTAAAAAATTTAAAAAAATAAAAAAAAACATCGTATGAAATTTAATGTATCGGAACTGGAAGTTTTTTTGCATAAACGGGTGTATTACATTTTTTCATGTACAATTGTGATGAAAAATGGATGTACAGTATATTAAAATCGTCAGAAATAACTTACTTTAATTTTACTATAAAGCAATTTAGTTCCAATACTTTACTTTAATTTCACTGCAAGAGTATATTAATTTTTCGTCGCTATTATACATTACATTCAGTGTATCAGTTTTTGTATAAAAACTTCCAGTCCGGTATCAACAATTTTTGTTTTTTTTTCAACAGTGTATTCCATCAATTTCAATCCTTTGCATTTACCATAGTAACTTTACAGAATCATTTTAAATAATATTTTTTTTATGTTTTCCAAATTTTTGTCTCTGTTTTAATAACTGTGCTGCGTGCCTATTATTACACATAATAATATACTATATATATATATATATATATATATATATATATATCGTTGTTATAACAGTCCACCATTATAGTATATGTAGTAGTAATCTCGTTTCTTCTCTCACATTGTGCATAGTTCACACGTTATTACTCAGTATTATAACTATGTTACACGTTCCACTGTACTAGATCGTATAATTGTTAATATAGATCTCGTTTCGGCATGCCTACCACGTAAAAACGTTTTTCTTTACTCTTTTACTTTCCATCTTGGAGTATGGTTTTTTTTAATTAACATTTTTTTTCGTTCTTGTTATTAATGTGCGATTGGATTTCTCAGCGTTTCTACATATTTATGTATATCTGTATATCTCATTTCGCTCTGTATTTCCGTCTCGTCGTCAATCGACCTGTTGTGTTTATCAGCCTTTGCACCATTCTCGACCGCAATTGAAACGTTTTTTTTGTCCTCTGCTCTTTATTCTCGTCAATCGGAATATCGCTTGGATCCGTAGGTGCATACTTTTCGATGGCTTTTGCATCATCGATCTTTTATGTCAGGGATCAAATGCGAAAACTGGTAGATATCCGTCAGATGCAGCGCTGCACTGATTGCGGTTCTCGTCTCGCGTGTTCTGTGCACGCGCTCTCTCCACGTGTCTCTCTCGCCCTCGAGGCCGCCGCATTGATGTTGCACAATTGCGAGCGGAGCGCCGATGCCTCAATTTTTTTTGTCCCCGCTCAGGCACCGAAACATCGAAGTTTACTTTGACGATTTTAATTGGACCGCGCTTGCTAAGGGGATTGTAAAAATTTTGGAGCACTTTGTTTTTTGTTGTTTTTTTTTACACTGTTTTGCCAGACCGACGATTACACCTGGACAGGGTCGAAAGTCGGAATTCTTATTGTCTCGTGGTGTGTTAAAAATTCTATAAATTTCGGAGTATCCGAGGAACGAAGTCGGCTCTTTGAGAGCATCGCCCGGACGACGCGTCGAAACTTTCCGCCGACCACCCCTCCCTCGCTTACCCTCGAATATTCATAATGTTGTAGTTTTTTTGTCATTTTTTTCCTTAGAACTGGAAGAAACGCTCTCGCGTGTGCGCGCTGTAAGGCAGTTTCGCATTTGTAGCGCATAATTTATTGTACATATATACACGTAGCGCGGTATGGTATCTCGAGCTCCGAGAAGCGAGATAGGGCTGAAGAGCCGAGCGCGCTAAGTGTCCCACGAGCTTATCGAAAATTAAACTAAGAGATCTGGCACGCCGAACGGTCACGTAGCTGGGGAACTGAGCTAGTCGAAGGTTTTCTTTATCTCGCTGCTATCGCGGAGTCCCTCTTTATTTCCGTAACAGTTTTGAATGAATAGAGCGAGCGTTTGAAAAAAAAAATTGTGTATGAAGGGAAAAACAAAATGTGCGAGACACCTCAGAGAATAGGAATTTATTAGCGTAGGAGTAAATTTAATTTTTACCGGGATTTATGTAGATTAAGGCAGAGACGGTATTTAAAAAAAAAAATTGCAATAATTTTTTTTTTGTGTTCTTTCTTCGATTCAGGGACTGCCCCAGTGTTGGCACGTCATCGGGTCCAGCTGGCAAAGAAGTATCTTATCACGGTGCGGTGGGTGGACCGAGCGTCGGGTACAAGCCAACCCCTCAGCACAGTCCACAGTCGAGGGGGCCGCCGCCGCACTTTCCACAGGAACAGCCAGGTCCGCCTGCTAACTCGCCGCCACTTCACATCAACATTTGCGGTCAAGTGAGTCCAGTTTTAAATATCGTTAACGCAAACATTATGCAGTATTTATATTTCATAAAAAAAGAAAACAAAAATAAAGTCTGTTTCACTATTTTAACAAACTCGCTCGACGACATTTTTGAATCACTCGTTTTACAATGCGCAAAGAGAAGTGCCGAGCAAACAGCGATAAAACTGACCCACTTTGCATAATAAAAGCGGGCGAACGGTACCATCAAATCCGATCCCAAAATTATTCCCTTCAGACGTATGATAAAACATTTATGTACATCATATTTTCACTAATTTTATTCGTTCATTTCAATTTTTTGTGTTTAAAAGTATTAATACTTGATTTAATATATATTAATTCTCGTTCGGCACTACTTGGGCTAGAAGCTCGAATAAAATAATAAATCTCTGTACATTAAAATGTACAATATACGTTTTAATTGCCGTAATGCCTCACAGAATTACATTGCATATTCACTATATGATGCTGCACAAAAAAATGCATAATTTTGTATATTAATTTTGCTAAATCCTTGAACGGTAACGCACCCAAGGTCTCGTCAAATGTCATCATGATGTATGATTTTTTTTTATCACTTATATGACATCAAGTTGAATCTGAATACTCTGTACAACTAGCCTCGTATTAATTTTGTTACGATTGTCCCGCAGGAAAACACGATGAGAGGACCACTGCTAAATCTGAGCCCGGGACTCGGCGCTAGCGGCGTCGACATGGAGTACCGTAGAAGTTCTCAAGGTACTTCAATGGCTTGAATACACTTTTGTCCCTGCCACGAAGTACGAATAATAATCGGCTTATCATTTTATTTCTTGTTTAATTTTCCCCCCACAGCAACGAACCAGTTACCTCTGAGTCCTGTGCAGATACAACCATCCCCGCCGTACTACAGGCAGCCTAGTCAAGACGACGGTAGGAAGGTAAGACGTTGTATCGTTCGGGGTTTTTGTTAGGGGAAAAAGAAAGTCGTGACTACCTGTCCGTGGTGGAAAATTTTCCTAAAAGCCTGGGATCAAACTGACGAAATAGATTAAAAAAAAAAACCTATTTACATTTCGGATTAAAAAAAAAAGGAAAAAAATAGGGTCGTTATCGCAACTTGAAATATACGATCGCTATAAGGTATTGCAAACTTTCGACCGACGTACATGGTCGACTATACTTACTTCATGATCTTTATTCTGAATTGCGGGGATCTTTTTCCCTTTGTTTCCGTGTTTTCGCAGAGCGAATCACCGTCGAGAAAACGTCGTAGAATATCTCGCAACGGTGCAGTGCCGGGCATGGACGTTCAGGAGCCAACGCCGGCAGCCCCTACGCCACCGTTGCACACGACTCCGGCGCCCTGGGAATTGCCACCGGCACCGCAGCGTCGATCACCCCGCAACCACATGTCGACCCGAGGATCGCCGCCTATCAGAAATCGTTACCCTCGCTACACGGACTCGTTCGCGCTGTCCTATCCGTTCATACCCGGAATGCACAGTTCGCATCCGACGATTCACAATTCTCATCACAGCCTTCACGGATCTCATCACAATATTCACAATTCTCATCACAGCCTTCACAATCCTCACCACAATTTGCACAATCCTCATCACAACATTCACAACGCTCATCAGACCCACCCGCATCATCCAGTCGGTACGGGGCACCATCCGACGCAAGGAGCTAACGGACCGGTCGTTGTCGAGGTCGGACAGGTCGGGGTATCCGGCCTGGGCGTAACCGTTAGCGGAGAACCACTGTGGCATCCGCAGGCAACCGGCTACAGAATTCCCTGTCAGCTTCACGGGATTTACACACCCCCGGGAGCTCACGCCTTCGCTCACTCATGCCAGGTAAGAGGAATACACGTTTTTACTTTTTATTTCCTTTTCACAATTTCATTTTTAATACTTCAGAAATTGCCAGTCCCCGAAACTACGGGTTGTTCTAGCAGTAAAAAAAAGAAAAACTGGTGGACGAACAAAAACCCCATAAGAAGTTACAGCCAAAGGCTGTACACTTTGATATTATACGGGTACAGCTTCTCTCCGTCACATTATATCAACACCCGGAATGCTCGGGTGAAACTCTTAAACTTTTATCTAAATTTATTGTCGATGTAGGGTTTAATTCGTGAAAGTTCAAACAGAAAAGGTAGAAACTCGTTTCACAGCGCGGAACTCTCTATTCCCTTGCCCTTTGGTATTTCCTGCCTTTGGTCAGTCGCGCACCGACGTGCCGTAAAAATACCGACCGGACACGCCTCGTCGTCGTCGTCGTCGTCCATCGAGGAAGCGTGTATTAACGTGGCATTTGATTATAGCGTCTCATTAGCATTCGTATGGAAGCTTCTCTCTCCGCACACATCCAAAGGAGTCCAGAGAATAAGGAGGAGAAGGAGGAGGAGGAGGAGGAGGAGGAGGAGGAGGAGGAGGAGGAGGAGGAGGAGGAGGAGGAGGAGGAGGAGGAAGCCAGTGGCAGGAGAGAGCGTGTGTGTGACAGATGCCATCGACCGCTTTGTGGATATCATGAGTGTAGGGCGGTTACACGAGATGGTGTAGCGCCCTAACCGGCCTTCTGTGTTGCTCAGCGCGCTCCCCCTTTACACCTGTTTCCTATTCACGTGTGCACAGTACACCCCGGGCGCGCTCGCGCGAACTCGGAAGGGAGAGAAAAGAAAAACTTGTTCTCTCTGCGGTTGAACCCCTCTTATTCTGTATGATACGCCAACGGAGAGTGATGCACCGTGCATGGGGACATGGGCACCTGTTCTCCTTTTCGAAATGTCGGAACGTTCGACTCTTATTCACTTCGTCGTGTAATTTATATTATTTTTACGACAATGCCAGTTTACCGACTAGCTACGAAATTCTCTGAAAAAGATAAAATCGTGTCAAGCTCAATGTCGAGATATTGGGGGTTCTACTTGAGTTTTGGGCAGAACCGCTGTTGGATACGTTTTGAATTATTCTGGAGTATTTATGAAAAAGTTCGATACGACGAAAAAAGAAATCCTGGGTAAAAAAATTGCACCTTCATCGTGTTTTTTTCACGTTTTTTGTCAGACCGCTGCGTCCCGAAAAAACGATTCTGAAAGGCCGCCAAATATTCTATCTTGATTTTTTCTTCCTCTTAGAACACGATAGGCACACGGGTTTTCCGAGAATGCATCGGACTGCAAAGATATGGCTGTTTAAAGTACAGTAGAACCCCGATTAACCGAGAAGCGGATTACCCGTGCGTCTTCCGAGCTCTTTTTTCTTTTATGCTCGAAGCAAACCAAAGACATTGAGTACTAAAAAAAAACACTAGCTTGCGTACTATTAAAAAAAATATCCAAAGCTCTACATTGTAGTTGGCACTGTTTAACAATTAAGTACAAGTTGTACCAAATGTCATTGCAACTAGTAAAAATAAAGTTTTATCATACTTTTTGTGTGTAGTTCCGATTAATCGGGATTTCGATTATCCAGGGACTCTTCCGTCCCGAGCATCCCGGTTAATCGGGGTTATACTGTACAAAAATGCTATGGACTTGTTCATTTCAAGAACTATTTCCTACGTATTTCGCCCTCGTTGATAGCAAATCTGCCAGTTATTTTACTCGCAGCTTGCTATTTGATACAGAAATTCACGTCAGAAAAGAAAAAAAAAATGTTCAGCTTGGAACAAACAATTCGGCAATGTTACGGATGATTGATAGCATTTAACATATATTCTTTGTGCAAAAAAAATAGCAATAAAAAACACTGCATTCTTGATTTTGGCAACCTTGTACAAGTTGAATCGAAATTTAAAAAATGATTTTTTGCTCCAGGTTGCCCATCATCATCATCACAGTCATTATTCTGCGGCTCATCCGGGTCATCCGGGACACAGTTTGGTCGGAGCTGCTCCGAGGGGATATCCAGCTCCTGCAGGAGGACCGGTCGCTGCTCTGCACGCCCATCCGCCACCTCCACCCGTCCACACGACTCACTATACCGCTCATCATCAGTTGTCACAGCAGGTATCGACATCAATCTCCCACTATTAACGCGAGACGTGTTATTTTCAACTCCATGCGCTTATCACGCGGGCGAATTCAACGCTTTTTCTCCACTGATCGAAAAAAAGTATATATATCTCGCGACGAAAAGCAAAAGTACGCAGGCGCGCAACTGTTGAAGATTCGGCAAACTCGGCGCAAGGCGCAGCAAATGAATTTGTTTTTATGAATTTTTGTCCACGTTGTTTCTCTTGCAGAGAGAAGTCGAGCTGGAGTTGATGGAGTCGCATCATCATCATCGGGTCAGTAGTGGTGGTCCACCGATACCAATGCCGCACTCTTATTCGCCGCCCGCCCTCGCCCAAGTAACGACACCTCCGCCGATATTCATATCGGAAACACGTAGCAGCCAACTTGACATGTTGCAGTCCAGAACTCGACGACCGGCTTCGAACGTCAGACGACAGAGAACCAACAGATGGCGAGGCACGCCGCCTTTGCCACCGACACCATATCCAGGACTTTTATTGCATTTCCTGTAAGTTTCGGACACGAACGTTTCAGCAATAACTCATTTTTCGCGTAATATCGTGATGTATATATGTTATTCTGTATTTTCCATTTACTCTTATCCAGAGCGATGTTCAGCAATCCACCATTGTCGCCGTACAGTCAGGCCGAGCTGTCGTCACCCGAGTCCGCGGAGACCGAGAACTACGAGGCACTTCTCTCGCTCGCCGAGAGACTAGGCGAGGCAAAACCACGAGGCTTGACGCGGGCCGAGGTCGAACAATTGCCCTCGTACAAATTCAATGCCGAGACACATCAGGGCGATCAGACGAATTGCGTCGTGTGTATGTGCGATTTCGAGGCACTACAGTCGCTACGCGTATTGCCTTGCTCGCACGAGTTTCACGCCAAGTGCATCGACAAGTGGCTCAAGGTAAATACCACGTATGGCTCACAGCTGACCGTATAATATCGACGCTTACACATCTTATCGCGGATTAAAAGTGTAATTACTTTGAGACTTCTTCGTTTGCCCTCTTCAACGGTACAAACAAACTTGGATAATTCGTCGAAATGTTACAGGTCAATCGACAGTTTACATTGCTCCAAACCATGTTGTGTAAATAGTTCTTGAATTCTTCGATAGCTTTAACCTGGGACCGCAAAAAGCAAAAATTTCGTCCGCTTAACCGGTGTAGAATGTTGTCACGGAGCAAATGAGCCATTTTAGAACGTATCCGTCGAGTGGTTTATTCTGAATCACACGCATAATTTGAAAAAGTCCAAAACTGGTTTACATGGAAACTGGTTGACGGAATTGGTTCTAACACGCCTAGATACATTCTTCATCTGATTCCTCAAATAATATATTTAAATTATAGTTATAGTCATAGTTATCTGATTATAGTCATAGTTTCAGTTGACCGAAAAAAAGTATCCAAAGACTCAGTTGCCCGACTGACTCGGCCCCGTTAATGAACTGCGGAAAGAAGTGACTGCTTAACAGGAAAATAACGATGATGGAATCATTTTTCGATGCAACATTATTTGGTTTTTTTTTGCTTTTTAATTTTTCAGTCGAACCGAACGTGCCCGATCTGTCGTGGCGATGCCGGTGAATATTTCGGCAACGGAAGCGCCGGCAGCGACTGACGCCAGGTCGTTCAAGTCCACTAGCGCCAGATACCAAGGGCCACGCGAGCGCCCGTTCGCACTCAACTGCCTGCCGTAACGCTCCTCATATGCGCTAACTTGTGTCGCTGAGCGGATTCAACATCTCACATTGTTGGCTCAGTTTGCTCAACGACACGAGGATAACCGTCGATCGTCGAGACGAACGCGAGTGCTCGCGCTTGTCGAGCCAAAGAAGGGCCTCGATTGAGACAAATGGACACGCACCCGTTGTCCTACCACGGAGTCGTAAGTAAGACACAGACGAAGAAGAAGAAGAAGAAGAAGATAAAAAGAATGTTCTAATAATCTCGTTGAATTAAACGGTGTAACGGATGGTTCAAGGGCCTCTTTGACACACGATTCTCGCGTTCAAATCGTGAACTATGAAAAAAAAAAAAGAAAAACAGAAAAAGAAAACCTAATGTATATATTGTAACACCGTCTAATATTTGTTAATGACAATGTCGCCCTCGCCTTCGTCACTTTCCATTAATGTCTTGAGTTCATAAAAACTGTTTACGTAGAAATCGACGTGATTAATGATTTTCTCCGACATTGTGGCCGTGAGAACGCCGAAGAGACACACAGATGCTCTATAGGTACGCGATGTTCGCGCGTTATCAAGAACGAGTTTTGAGACCCGATTTTTTTTTCTTGTTTTCCCGGGGCACTCTAGAATCGTTCGTGTAGACTGCGATCTACGATTTCTTTCGCAACAACGCGAGTAGGAGCAAAAACGAAACAAAATTTTAAGGTGCTCTAGTGCAGTTGAGTGATATCGTTGAACCGAGCGAAACGATTAAACTTCTTTTATTTATCATAATTTGCGAACGAAAAAATACTGACACGACTCGCCCCTGGAACAGGCGAGGCGATTAATTAAAGAAAATAAGAGATCGTTGAATAATTCCCATAATTAAAGAAGGGAACAGCGTTTTTTTCTTTTTTTTTTGTTATCAGAGTCCGAGTGACGGGGTGCTGCAAGCGGCGGAGATATGAAAAAGCGGAAAAATCAAATCGGGAAATAGATACATTTTTCATTACGAGTTGGTTAACAATTTACGCTTAGAAATACGCGCTCGAAAGATTTTTTTTACATTCGTGTAAAATACGCTTTTTATTGAATTGGCGGGTTGGAAAAGATGTACTCTTTAGATAAAACCGTAATTAGCCTAACGATTGATTTGTATAATTGATTAATAATTCTCTCTTACGAAGAGTTTTCGTGTTGATTAGTGTGAGTGATTAAGAGAGAGGGACAGAGGGAGAGAAGTTCGTCGTAAATTCTGTAGTTCGCGTTGTTTATTTCGTATCGCAATGATAAAATTATATTAGTCGCGCTTAGAGGTCGCGGAATGAGCTGTGCTTTCTGTTACGTCGATTACCTCGATTTCTACTTGTGTGTAGACGTGTGAAACTAAAAGAGAAAAACAAATTATAAGGAATAATAGGTGTTTAACGATTTTTATGTGTTTCGCTGCGACACACGAGTTCGGCGGTAGTTCGAAGCGCGTCTATTGGACGATTTTTTTTTTCTATGCGATCGGCGCCGAAACGGGGGCCGCGACGAAAGTCGCATTTTCGCAAGGTGCACGTACAAAATAACGAAACTGTAAAAGACACATCGTTGTTGACCCTTAGAAACTTAAGAATACATATCAGTTTTGGCGTTTTTCTGTTTTGTTTTTTTTTCATCGCATTAAAGTTTCACGTTAACATTGTTCTCGTTTGAATTACTCTCCTCGTTGCGCCCGCCCATTGCGTTTTTGTTTTTATAAACACAGTTACGTTATAGTTTCGGTATATTCGTTTTTTAGCGTAAGAGCGGCGTCGCGGGAGGGGCGAGAGCGTTCGACAATTTCGAGACATCGACGAACCGACGCGCGTTCAATTATTTCACGAGAAAGGTGAGCCGCGAAGTGCGTTTCTTTATTTTTCTCTCGTTATTCCTCGCTGTACAATAAATTTAGCGAAGCCGTGGATAAACCGTGGATGCAGTTCTGGAACCTGTGATACGCGTTTGATATCTTACTGGAATAGTTTTTTAAAAATCTCTACCTTGTACGAATACAAATACGCTTTATTTTCGTTTGTATTTTTCCGATCTCGACGAACTCGGACGTCCAACGCTTCGTCCCTTTTTTAGATTTAGGATTTATTTTAGTTATACAATTATTAATATTACTATTAATTCTTATTACGAAGCAAAATGAAAATATTCGTAAAACGTACCTCAAGCAACACGCCCAGCGCGTGATAGTCGCAGCGAAATACGTGCGATTTGCTCGTCAACTCCGTTCTCACATACACACCATTTCGTACTTCGTATGAAACTTTTACTGTTTTTTTTATTTTAATTTTCTAACCGACAACGCCTCAACGAATCGTTCGCGATTGCAGTACCAAAACCAAGTTGTTCCGATGACGAGTACGCGAGTCGCATTTTGTAGATTAACGCGTGATGCCCGATACACGTACACACACATTCATAAACAATGTGTAACGAGTTGCCAGATAAATGCAAATAAAAGTGGAAAATTACATGGTAAATCGGCACGGATGTATATGATTACTTAACGAAATGAACAAAAAAGAAGCACATACGTTGTGCATTAGATCGTATTACCTGAACTTTGGAGAGTTCGTTAGAAAAAATAACGGTAGTGTATCGTAATACACGAACCCGAAGTAAAATGATATACTTTTTTTCGTGCAAAACTATCAGTGTTGAGGTGTGTCGTTTTTCGGACTGTAAAAAAAGCTATTTTCGATTACATCCATTCGATCTTGTCACGTTCGGCGCGTCAGTTGTATTATATACACGTTTATTCGCCGATTCGGACTAAGCTCTCTGCACTTTTACCTCGCGCTAAATATCGCGAATAACTTCAAATTCCTCTCTCACAGTCCAGCTCGTTCGTTTGAGGTCTTGAAATTTTTATCACATGCGGGAGAAGACGAGAAAAAAAATATAATTAAAGAGAGCACCCACGGAGAATGTTTAGTTTTGTCTGAGGCGATCGTAATTTGTAATTAAATATTTTACTTGATCGTTAGAGCGGCCACTCCGACGGTGTTGCGTCTCCGTCGTTTTCTGCGAAGACGTGACCTGGTCGTGGTTAATCTCTAATATATCGAATGGTGCTTCGTTCGGGAGGGTTGATCTTATTGTGTTCTCGTGCAAATAGTATTCGGACGATAATTAATTAGAACAAAAAAATAACGAGAAGAATAAGATTTAGTGTTTGATCGCGATGTGACGGTAGATTCGACGAGCGGGAGGGGTGTGGCGGCACGGCGCGCTCTCCGAAAGAGTGCAAGAACGAGACGTTCCCGTTGAGTTATAAAAAAATAACTTTAAACAATAAAAAAGAAAGATCCACGACAAAAAATAACAAAGTAGAAACTGTACGCTAATAGTAAATTTGTAAATGTTACAATTCAAAAAGATATTTTTACTGCGAGAAAAAAAATGAAAAAGTCTTTCGTCCCCTCTAACAACATGTAATCGTATGTTCTGTCCCCGACGATTGTCTGTAAATTACTCTTCATTGCCATCGCCATCTTCGTTATAATATAATTGAAATATTATTGAATATCGATGTCATTAAATATTATTACTTATTACCGCTAACTATCGCTACTGCTACATTTACGATTACAGCTGCTGCTACTACTACTACTACTTACTATTACTACAAACTCTACTATTACTATTACCTTACACTACGAATATTATTACCATCGATACGAATATGTGTTACGCAGTTCATACCCCGTTAAATTTATTATTATTATTTTCTTTTTTCTTTTCTTAATTTTTTAAAAAACGAGCATACGCTATTTAATTTTTGTCTATTAGTTAATTCGTTGTTATTAGGATTATTATTATAGTTATATTATAAATTGTATGGCCACAGCTATTGCGTTTATCAACGATTGTATTCGATACACGTATATTGTTTTGAAGAAAAAAAAAATCATTTATAATGCGCCACGTTTTACACGCGCTCTCGCGGGAAATGATACTACACCACATAATCAATTGCCTGATCGATATGGAGACCGGGATTTGTTTCTGAAAGCAGCACGGAAAAAAGAAAAAGGACAAAGAAAAAAAACATGATAAAAAAATATTCGCAATAGGCCCACCCTCCGCAGTGTAACAATTGTACAGACGCGACCATAACGATGCCAAACATTACATGTTATTATTAATCGCTATTAATTAACATTAATTGCTACTATTATTATTAAAAAAAAATCAAATTACACAATTCCTTTTCATATTAAGTTTTCTTGTGTCTTTCATTCATGTATGTGTTATATGCCTGTTGCATAATGTCTATATCCTTGTTTTATTATTAATTAGTGTTTTACGTTTATTATAATTTTTTAATGCTAGAAACGGGACGACGAATCATTGTCACCCGGTCCATCAGGGAAACGGAAAATTATAATTGACGCTCGTCGATTACGAGGCTAATGTACAGTAGAGAAGATCCGCCGCGTTTTATCGAATTCAATGCGACCGGGCACAGGATCGGGCGGGGCCTTAAAGTTGGAGACTTCGTGTTCCATCCGACGCTCCAGGTCGATTCGAGATTATCTCAGAGCCCGGAACCTCGCGACGCCGAAACGCATCTTTTTTTGTTTCGCGTTTTTTTACCGTTCACGAAACCCCCCCCACTTGTTCTCCACCGACGAGAAAACGAGGCGGGAGAGTGCCTCGGAATTATATCTCCTACGAATTGTAACCGCGGCTTGCTTGCCGGCCGAAATCTATACTCGAGGCGAGAGGCCCTCGTTCTGTCCACCCCAAGCGATACGCGTACGGAGGGTGAAATTATAAAGAAAATAATAAAAAGAACAAACAGACAGAAATTGTTCGTAGGGCGAGGGCTGCTGTCTACGTGGGGGGTTTGTAGACGGTACGGGATCTGCGTACCAGCAGCCGGTGGATGGATCTATCGGTCTTTAAAGGTAGCTCAATGGGGAGCGCGTCGAGAAATGAACAAAGGAAAGTTATTCGTCTCCATTCTATTATTTCCGAGAAAAACGAATCTGCGATCATAAACATAATTTCTTTTTCATAATGTCTCTAGATGGATTATTTATCAAAGTGCGCTCTTATTTTCACGGACACATTCTCTAATTGTCCGACTTTCAAAAATCCATTTGGAAACAAACAACAATGGAGAGGTTTTGTTTTGACTCGTTGACGTCAGACTTTTTTGTGTTATGGTTGCAAAAATACAGCGATCGATGGCAAAGACTGTAATACTATTTTTTCAGGAGTGCTAAAACGTTAGCGTTCAAAAGAAATGGGAACCCGCTTGTAGAATTGATAGATGCAGTGACATTCTATTACCGTTAGGCACTAAAGTTTCAGCAGCCTAGAAAAAAATAGTATTACAGATTTTATTATCGACTGGGTGTGGGCGGACGAGAGGGAGGGTATTTCACATCAACTTAAAGGATATGCCGATATCCGTTTATACCCCTCGAAGTTTATCCCCTTTAAGTGAAATTCTCCCTCGAACAGTTATCGTCCTCGGGGCGATAGTTGGATCCCCTTTAAAGCACGGCCCGAGGCCGCTGGTATTCACGGCCTCTATGTACTATAGCTAACAGCGTCTAGATGCACGAGGGCCGGCGGGGGCTTGGACCGAGCTGAAATCAATTTTACTACCACCGGACTCCCTCCTGTCGGAATTAACGCTGCTACACGGGTTGCCATTCCGAGGGGTTGCGTGCGTTATCAAAAATTCACATTTTAACTTTGCTACTTTCTTTAACTCAACTTTAATTCGCCATAGGATTGACTCGTTTGCGAGGCTTGAGGTCTTCTATTATTGATTTTGGTTCGGCAGTGCCTTGTTTCGACATTTTTTGTACTTTTCTTTTTTGTTTGACAATCTTGACTCAAAACATGCGTAATCTGCCAATTGCACATACTCGAGTAAATTGGAGCTCTTTAAGTTTTTTTTTACCAAAACTCTTGGACTCACACGCCACTCTAACGAAAGATTATTAGTGGTCAGATAAATTTCAGAGAAATTTAGATTATATATATAAATATATATATTATACATAAATGTGTATATCAAAATACAATGTACAAAAAGCAATATCTTCTAGTATGGATAACTATATATTATGTATACAGTGACACACAGACGCGCGCATACGTAAATATGTTTAAAAAAAGATTCCGACTTAAATGCATCTACTTATAGAGCTATTATATTTACCATTTGATTACCTATTAATTTTTTTCGGGTTACGAATCGGCGTCTGTATCTCTGCGAATGTATACGAGAATGTGTGTGAAAAGTCCCTTCGTGCTGTGTGCCTAAAATACATCGCACGAATGGAAGCGAGTGAGAGATTTGTAAATGTTGCTGCTTGAATAAATCTAATGAAAGTTCGCCGGGAAACAAAAGAAAAATGTGTCTTACGCGATGGATTAAAAAAAAAAAAATACATAACGATTGTCGGCACATAACAGTAACTATCGAGAGGAGCAAAGTATAAATTGCAATTTCAGAAGTGCGAATAACGCTATAAATGGTCTAACGTACTGCGACTTTTATTATAAAAAATAAATAAAAAAAAAATTTTAAACACTATATTAGAATAATTTACTACGAAAACTCGGTCATTGCAGTCCCGCTTTGCCCCCCGTCGTTCGTATATCCCGCGCCTATATCCCAACGTTGTATCGTTTACGGAATGGAAAAAAAAATCAATACAGATATTATATACTGCGGTAGGAATGTACTGTGTGAATTTTGTTTGAAAAACAAATTTTCTACTAAAGCCTCTTACACCGTCCTAAGTAGTTGTGTACGTTTTACCAGCAACTACGCCAAAGGGTTAAAAAAAATACAAAGTGATGAAACGACATTTTTTCGTAGGGAATGTATGGAAATCGAAGAAAAAAAAGAGATGTTTAAAACGAATGCTCGATAGATTGTTCAACATAAAATTTATTCCTCTCTTCGTATATATGCTCATATGCCGTTGTATGTATAATACTATATATTACGTATAATATACCTATTTCTTTTAATACATATCAGACAATTTTTCTTTTTTTCGTATGTGTAATTAAACTGTTTGCAGAAGTTACGCGACACATATACGATTCGTCGAAAACGGCGATATTTACTTTCTGCTATATCGCGTTCGTGCTCCGTCGAAACGTTCCAGAGCGTATATAACGTATACATACGTCAATAAGGTAGGTGTATAAATAAAGGTAATTAGAAAATTAAAATTCATTAGGTTCAACAACCGCCGGTTGCTTTTCACGATAAAATATTAAAAGGTTGACGACGAAACAAAATATTATGTAGTACATGATGTTTGGTTCTAAAAAATAATAATAAAAAAGATCCTCCACGTCTTTGCGATTCGATCTAATAAATAAATACAAAGCTTCCTTTATGAGGAGGCAAAATTGATATTACACCTGGCAAGACATTTTCCCAAAACGGCACCTTAAGTACGATTTTAGCACCCTGATGACTTAGCACTCGCGACGTCTGATTTTGTTTCCCCGTTGACTTTCACTTTCCCTTTTGCTGTAGCATTTGTTGATTTTTCATAGTCAGCCTCGCAATCTCTTCACCCAAGGTATCGATATTATCCTGCGAAAAAGAGAAATAAAAATTTAATGATTTTGCTCGTCGTCGTCGATAAGCCCGTCAATATAATTTCACCTTTAAAGTGATATTTTTCAAAAGAGCATCCTCAAGAACAGCTTGGAGTTTCTGATTTATCTCCAACGATAGTTCGAGCGTCATGTTGTCGTCTGATACTCGGTGATTGTAGACGGACGCCATAATACCACCGTGTCTCGCCAGTTCAGCCTACGCATCGCAGATAATTGTTCATGAATATCGATTGAAGCATAACGGTAGATTAAAAAATTGCAACCAACACTAAGAATCATCTCGTAACTTCTCGTCTTACCGGATTCCTTCTACTTTTTATATGCTGGCGTGAAAAATAAATAAGGCGTTCAAGTTGGCGATAGAAATGCGCGGTAACGAATACATTGAGCGATGGGGAAATTAAACTCGAATACCTTGTGCCGATCTCTCTCGTTGCTTCCCATCGCGTCAAAGTTCTCGTGCATTATGTAATTCTGTATTATCTTGGTTTTTTTCTGCAGTTCAGCAACTAGAGACCGCGTGTGTTCCTCGAGGAAATCGAGCTTCTCGGCCCGCCTCACGTTGATCTTCTGCATCTTAAGAATACGGTCGATCAGCGATTGTTTGTCAAGTTCGGCTGACTGGAGTGTAGTCTCGCCATTTCCACTGTGATCGGATGCGACACCGTTCAAAGTTTCACCTACGAAAAAATTCACATCAATTTCGAGTTCAGTTAGAATGTTTTAGCTTCTTCACAGAGGAAGCTGTTTTAGTAAAAAAAAATCAAGCTTTTAATGTCTGAGTACTTAAAATAGTCTGAAACGTCGAGAAATGTGATTCTTAGCTGGTGCCCGGATGGATGTGTGTGTTTGTGAAAGATTTGCATTGTTTGAAACGGCTATAACTCGCAAACGGCTTGAGATAGCGAGCTAAAATTTGGTACACTAGTAGAGTGGTAACGTCTCTTCATTCAGTGTAATTGTCATGAAGATGCGCAATTGGAAATTTTCGCGTTTTTGCTTTTGATGAAAATTCTGTGGTAGCTCTAACTGGAGTAAATTTTGAGTCGTTCTAAAGCTGCGCTTATATATAATATTTTTATCAAAGACGTTTGGTGTTGAAATTGGGCAACATCTATTCAAGCCGTCAGATTTTACAGGATTTTGATTTTTTTTGAAAAATTACTAAAAATGTTCAATCTAAAGTACCTTCAAAAAATACTTCGAGTACAAGGTACAAAGTATCACAAGTATTTGAAGTATTTCTCAAGTACATTGTCCAAGTATTGTTCGCAATTAGGTTTGTTGCATAAGGGGTATGGAGGCTTTAAAAAAAAGGTGCACAGTAGTTTGCACATGGCTTCTTCATTTGTTACTATTTTGCGCATAGCTTTCTCTGTGAGGATGCCACAATTGAAAAATGAACTTTCTCACACAGAAAGCTATGCCCAAAATTGTAATAAATGCGGAAGCCGTGTGCAAATTACTTCGCACCTTTTTTCCTTATTTCTGCTATTCTTCACAGTTCATTATTTGATTATCATTATTATTCGTGAGGACGAGTTCGAACCTGTGTTCAGCGACGTGTTGGATCCATTTCTCGATGTGGGATCAAGCGAGTTGCTAGGCGATGCGCTCTCGTAAGCTTCCAATCTTTTACGACACTGTTGCAATTCCCGCGACATCTCTTTAACCGATGTCTGCCGTTTCCTCCGGAGAACCGCGATCTCGCCCTGACTGTCCTCGAGCTTTTGCGAAAGATTCTGCGACATTTGCGTCTGTTCGGCCAAGTGTCTTGCCAGTATCTCGCACTCCTCCGTCCTCTTCTTCTTCTCGTAAGACAGATTTTCCTCCAACGTCTTTACTTTGGCTTTGAGCTCTACGATACCGTCGCGCAAGGGACCTTGCTCTTGCTCGAGCTGAATAGCTTTCGCCTCCACCGACGTGAATTCCGACTGCAAACGGACATTCTTGTCCGTCAATTTTTGGGTGAAATCCAACATGTGAGCCTCACGCTGACGACAACAATCCATGTCGGCTTGGAGTTCTTGATTAACTTGTCGCAAACGCTCGACCTCGGCCTCGTTCGATGCCAGACACTGTTCCTTGCTGTAAAATAAATTCCATCGTTAATCTTTCTTTCCAGCCCGAAGTATATTACGTGTTAAAAAAATGATCTCCTCACTGTATCAATTGCAGTTTCAGAGTCTCCAAGTGTGAAACTTTTGAAGACAGATCTACGATTTCCTTTTGTCTTTGATCAGCAATGATCTTCAATTCGCTCAACCTGCTCTCGTAGGCGAGACGTTCCTTCTCAGAGTCTTGAACCTTCAGGCTCAGCGTATTGTTCTCCTCGATAAGAGCTTGTTGACGATTCTTCAAGAGATCTACCTCTTTTTGCAACTGAATCCTCAGCATCTCCTTGTCCTCGGTGACGTGACGTTCGAGAATGAGACGCGCCTGTTGCTCCTTGAGCTGATGATCCAGTGTCACCGCCTTGTTCTCTTCGGAATGTTGAAACTTACGGATCATTTCCTGCGACTCGCGACGCACCTGCTCGCACTCCTCCTTCATGTCGTTTATTCTTGTCTGTGAAACAAAATCCATATAAAAATAATTCTTCGGTACTTCGAGGATTTTTCAAATTCAATAAATGTCGATTACCGTTGCCTTGTCCAGTTTCTGCTGAGTCTCCTTTTGGACCTCCATCTCCGTCTTCAACTTGTTCTGCGTCCACTTGAGCTTAACGTCCCGAACGTTGACATCTTCCTTCAATCTCTCCGCGTCCTTCTGCAGATCCGTTAATTCCCGACATTTTGTGTCCAATATATTGCATATTCTCGTACGCTCGCTCTGGGCCTGACGCAATTTGTTTTGCAGCAACTCGTGATCCTTCGCTATCTCCTTGTACCGTCGTTCCGCGTAATCTCGTGCTCTGTCAAGTGTCAACAAAGATTTAAGCTATAAGACGATAGTAAAACAAAAAATTATTTTCTATTAAAACAGAAAATGATATTCTATTAAAACAAATATATTTTCTACCTCTGTGTGTCTATCAGTTGCTTCTCGCTGACCGCGTACTTCATCACCATGCTTTCCCGTTCCTTGTTGGCCGCGGCGTACTCGCGACCGAGTTCTTCCTGATTGGAGTTCGCCGAGCGCAGTTCTCCGGTAAGACGCTCAACGGTTTTCTCCAACGCTTCGAGCTGAATATCGAACGATTCGCCGTTATTCTGAGCTTCGAGAATTCGATTTCTTTCCTCGAGATGCTTTACTCTCTCGGCGAGCTTAAATTTGTCATCCCTCGCTTTCGCGTAATCCCTCACGAGCGTCAGATAGACCGGATGTCGTAGCAAGCCGCGGCTCGAATCTTCTAAATCGTCTGATTCATCTCGCGAACATCTTCCAGTTTCCGGTTCTTGTTCGGGCACATGGCACGCATCGCCAGTCTGCGATTCTGTTATCTCGACTTCCGTCGTGCGATCCAAGTCAACGGAATTTTTTTTCAATGCCGAAGAAGAAACGTAGTCGATGATACCGGTCGGTGAATGCGAATCATTCGACGACTCGCCGATCGGCTTTGTAACCGATTTCGTCGTAGATCCTGCGTTCTCTGACTCCGTTGCACCTGCATCGATCGCTTCGTTGCACGATGGATCATCGACCATCCGAGACTTCGAGATCAGGTCTGGCTCCGAACGCGACGACAAATTCGTCGCCGAGGATACAGCCCTGTTGGAAGATTCTTCGGATAACTTCTTATCCGCCGCGTAATTACTCTCGGATAGCTTCAATAGCGAATTGTAACGAACCGCTATGTTCTGAGGCAACAGAGTCTTCTCCATTATATTCGTCGATTTTTCGGTAATGAAGTTCAAGAAATTACGACTCTTGTTCAAGAACTGAGCGTTCGATTGCATTATGTTTATGGAACCCGTTGGCAGTGGAATTTTAACGAGTCTGCTGTCTTCGCTCAGAGTCCAAGGCCTGCTCGTCTCGTTGCTCGTGGACTTTGCTCGAATCGACGAATCCTTCGGATTATCAGAATTGTAAACACTACTCCTCTCATAGACCGGCCGCGCTTCGCAGGAATCTTCGATGCTCGCTTCGTCGTGATAACCGACAAATTTTTCCTCCGTTTTCCACGGAACGGACTCAAGAGTGGAATTTTCGATTGGAGCGGGGTTCTCAATGGTATCTTGGAATTTCGTCGATAATTCACGACGCTCGACAATTGCCGAATTCACGGCGGTGGGCAAATTTTTCTTGACACTTTCCGAGCTCTCGCGATTTTCCTCGTCGCTAATTTTTTGTCCAACAAAATCTGATGCTTTACCTGAGGATTCGGGAGAATCCAGAGGAATGTTTTCATAATCGGAAGATACCGCGTCGGGAAGATTCTGCGCGTTTTCAAACGGTGTATCGCCACGCTCATACGGCCCGATGTGGTTCATCTCTAGGGCAGCGGTGCAAACGGAATTTCGGGGTTCCGTGGACAAAGTGGCGACACGAGTTTCCATTACTCCCGCGTTGGAAGGCCGACTATTCGGCCCATAATCTTGCATCGTACCGTCCGGAACTCAGGTCTGTTCCATCTTGATGAAAAAAAATGAACAAAGTGAGTTACGCAGGTCAGGGAGCAGAATGTTTCAAAGTGCAAGTAAATAATTCAGTAGGAACGACAAGTGAGAATATGATGATGCAATCGTGTACAAAGTTATAATGATGGAAATATTTATTGAATATAACAATTATAATAATTTAATGCATTAAATAAATAATATTTAATACAGAAACAAAAAGGTCATGGCAAAAAAAAAATTGTTGGTACAGCAAGAATTTTGTTAGTATAACTAAAGTTTAAAATAATTGTTTTTTTTTTTAAGCAATTGGCATTGAGACATTGCGTCCCTTCATTTGTTTACTTAGTGTAAGGATGACAAACAATTTTGCTGCAGCGGCACATTTTTCATGCTAGCGGCAAACTGTATCATGGTAGCAGCAAATTTTGTTGCCAGCACAATCAATTATTAACGATAAACATTTTGCTAGAGTAATAAAAAAAAATGCTCTGTGTGGTAAAATAGTTATTCGTATGGCAAGACGTAAAAAGAGAGTTGTTGACAAGTCAAACATTCACAGGAGTCTGAACTCCTCTTTCTACGCCCCTGACATTCACATAATTTTTTCTAACAAATTCACATAAATCAAGATTTTCGTTTTTGGGAAGTGTGCGCAGAAAGGCACTTTCATGCACTAGTGCGAGAAAAAAAGAACATATTGTGTTTGTGTGCATTCGCAGTATTTTTCTCACACGCAATGCAAAAAAGTCTTCTCAGGAACGGAAAGCAGAATTTAACGTGCATGTTTTAGGAAAAAATATGTATTTCGAATATTGTTGACATCGGATTAAGTCAGGCGAGGAAGCAATAGAGCACGAATGGACAGCTGGAAAACAATAATTCAGACATTTGTGCATGAAGTTGTGTGAATGGAAATATCTGTGAAAGACATCGCCGTACCCTGTCGTGGATGAGAAGCGGCCGATGTTTCTAGGACAGCCGGCGTGGCATCGTGAATAAATCTGTGCTTATCTCCGGCCATTTCGAAGTACCGTTTCCTCCGGAGAATTCGCCCGATTTCCGAGTTTCTGTATCATCGTCCCGTGGCCTACAGTTCTTTCACTTGTCCAATTTTTATTTATCCGCTGTGCACGAAGTGGTTTATGAAACCGCTATATTTTGCTTTTTTCTTTAAGTGTAAAGGCACGTAATTTTTTATCCCGAGAGAAGCTAATGAAACAGCGAACGAGAATAACCTACTAGAATGTCAATATGTCAAAGACGAGGAGTCAGCTGTAGCGTACATTGGTAGTGATGTCAAGGTGATTTTGCACGAGCAACAAGCCTCCTAGAGCTGGAAGAGACTGTAGTGTGATACGTCTTTTCGTGGTGCTATTATTTCCTCGCACAAGATGGCGCGAGAGGCCGTTTCGTGTGACGTCTGGGGTTCCGCTATTCACCCGGCGCCGCGTTTCTCGACCGCGGAGTAGAGAAACAATGCATGATGGATAAAGTAGATTCGACTAAAGTAGACAAGTCGGTAAGGAGGCAGCAGAGCTGGATGACGATATGGTTGATTATACTTACATTTAAAAAAATCGAAAGTGCAAAAAAAAATTCAGGAGCGCATATTTCCATGTATTTTTTTCGCGCCAAGCGCAGAACTGACAAAGTGACGCACGATGATGGAGTATTTTTTATCGCGCTGAACCCGTATCGGCCAGCCGTTTGCATAGAAGTCTAACAAGATGTTGATGTTTAAAAAAGTTGAAAATTGAAATTTTCATAGCGCTTCTTCATAAAGTTGAAAATTGAAATTATTATATCGCTTTCTCATAAAAGTTGGAAATTGAAATTTTCATATTGCTTTCACATAATGTTCCTTTATTTGCGAAGCTTCTTGTATGAAGAAGCATTCTTTTTCGCATCCGAGGTTCTGGATGATGACTGTTGACGCCTGCCTGACGTCGCTGGTCGGCTCTTGAAGAACAACTACCGCGGCGAGCCGTTCAAGTTTTTTGCATTCCTCTGCAAATTGTTCTGCTGCAACGGTTTCGTTGGCGGCTTCAGTTCTTTCCATGCACGCTCGAGGTTCTTAGCCGTTTTCAAATTTTCGTTAAATCGGCGCCGAATAACCACCCGTCAACGGACTAATTTTTATACGCTGCTTCCCATCTAACCCCGTTCCAAGCCCTTGAACACCATATTCACACCACACATGTGATCCGATCCGTATCGAGCGACGAGTCAGCCACAGGCGATTGGTCGTTTCGTTGGATCCCGGGTTCCCGCGGCCGCTCGTTTCCCATTGGCGCGTGAGCCGTGGCCCCGGGCTCCGACGGACGATCGCGCCGCATTGGCTCCCCACCATGACTCTCCTCTGGTTGGCTCCGCGGTCGGTGCGGGTATAGTATATAAGGAGGCCCAGAAGACCGAAATGTACGAGTCGCTCCGCTCTCCTTCTCAGGAACGGAGCTCTGCCCGAATAAAACCCGTCTATTAACCCATTACATCGTCTATCTTATTTCCGAGACACCTACATCACATTCAACCCCTTCTCCCCTCGGAGACTCTCTCCAGGGTCCGTGCTCGTCTAGGTGCCCGGCAGCTTCCCTGCAAAAATCGGAGTGTGTCCCTGGCAAATCCTGCGACCATCAAAACCGCCGAGAAAACGACCGGTCGTTTTCGGACAAAAACACGTCCGGTAAAACGACTGTTGAAACGACTTCATCCGCGTTCGTCAGAGCCATGTACGAGCAGCGTCCAGTGAGAACTTTCAGTCAGGGCGTTTTACATTTTATGACTGGACGAACAACCGCGGAAGCGATCGTTCAAAAGACCTTTCAGTCCGGTTGTCGTTAATGCGGTCGTTTCTTCGGTTGAAAATAAAAAAAACCACCGGTCTGAAAGATGTTGTGAACAGTCTTTTTCGCGGTAGTTCATTCGTTCATTAATTGTAAAACCACCTGACTGAAAGCCCTCCCTGGAAGCTGCTCGTATGCGAGTGGTACGCACACGGATAAAGTCGTTTTGACAATCGTTTCCACGGACGTATTTTTGTCCGAAATCGACCGGTCGTTTACTCGGTCGCTTTGAAGGTACTTTGGTGGTGGGTTTTCAAGTCGCAGAACTTGCCAGGGGTGCGGTGGAGAGGCACGGCTTTGTGCTTATCCGGGTCGCACCGAGATCTCTCTCGGCCGTCCGCGTGCGGAATCCCTCACACGCATCCCCTTGCGGAGATTCTCTCCATCAAACGTAAAGACCCCCATGGAAATAAAGTATATGCATAAATATATTTCCGGATATATGTTATAATACGTGAGATATATACAATATATAGAACTTTTTGCGACATTATATATCTGAAAAGTATGACGAAGATATATAAAAGATATATACATGACATATATTCATTCAAATTTCTTTTTACGGCAATATTTAAAAAATTGATTAGTTTGTCATAATGAATTATATCAATTTAGAATACAATACTATATTCGGAGAAAGAAATAAACCTAACGACCTGACGTTAGGCTCGACCCCAGGACCTTTGGCGCGTTAATCTGGAACCTTACCGCTACGCTGCCACCTATCATTTTAATTGTTCTCATTCCCAGCGAGATTTGAACTGTTTCCCGTCGTCAAACGAAGTCATGCGTTCTGATAAGAGCCAGAAGCACCGTGCGTAACGATGAAATCGCTTGCATAAGTTAAGGTTAAAATCGAAACTTTTGACAATTGTAGCTAATAGTTACAAAAAGTTGTAGAAGGTGAACATCCATCGTGGAAAAATAGCCGAATATTTTATGCGATAATCTATGTTTGTTGGAACAAATGTTAAATAAGAAAAGTCGAAAGTTTGTCGTTTCTGGTAAAGTCGATAAATTCGTACAATGGTCAAAAGATATAAAATATCTCTAGCGATGATCGAACGAAAAATTGTATTTACCTAATTCTCTTCAACAGCTGAAATGAGAGTACCCTTTTTTGTTGTTTTTTTAAACCCTTGGTAGCGAACTATAACAATTCATTAATTTCGAGGAACCTTCGCACATCGCATTTTTATTTTATATCTCACAATAACACGGGGTGGACCCCAGAAAATTCAAAATCTTTCAATTTAAGCACCACTATTATACATGTACAGGGGAAACCGGGGCAAAATGGGGACATGAAATGTCATATCGACGTGGGGGAAAATGGGGTACCCAAAATTATCGAATAAGTCGATTCATGATAGCCAACAAGCGACGGAAACCGGGGCAAAATGGGGACATGATATGTCATATCGACGTGGGGGAAAATAGGGTAATAATAATGAAGCTAATAAAAGTTGGCGCAAGTCAAATCGAAGGGAACCTCGTTTTGCCCCAGATGGTTTTTTTTAAATATCCTTTCAAAACCGGTGCCAATACAATTTTGGTGCGAAAAACAATGGATATATGTTTGTTCCTTTTCGGTATCGTTCTAGCAGGTTTTATTGCCTAGCGTTCCCGTCTTGACCCGGTCTACCCTATGTATAGACATTGTAACGACCGAGCGAATGAATAACGCGCGTATTTGGTTTTGGGGCGGATATTATAAATAATGATAAACGTTAATTATTCCGATCACGTAATGTCACACGTTTGTTCGCTTTGAAAGTCCCGTTCAGACGCGTGACATTACGTGATCGGAATAATTAACGTTTATAATTATTAATAATATCCGCCCAAAAATCAAATACGCGCGTTATTCATTCGCTTGGTCGTTACAATATTTATAATATCATGTGTGTTAACGAATAGTCCGCTACATATTCGTTACAATATGTATACTACTTGGCTCATATGATTTAATTTTTCCGGCTTTTTCTTTTTTTTAAAGAGGTTATTAAGAGATCATTTTAATAAACATCTTTTTGAGAAGACAACAATTATTTCATATATATAAATGATATGTATAAATACCACTACTTGACTCACATAATTTACTTTTTTCGATTTCTTTTTTTCACAAAGTAGCCCCTAGCGTAGTTCGTTAGGTCATTGAGTAGGAATAGCAATGTAGTTGATGGTTCAAGGCCACCAAAGATTAAGTAACGTAAGATTTTTTCCGGCCATATTCGTCAGCAAGTTGATCGTAGAGGAGATAACAAGTGGATAACATGGACATACTTTTTTATGCCGTTAGTTATTTATTTTATTGATTAATTATTTTATTTTATTGATTAATTAACACCCGTGCACTACAAGTCGGACTCGACCCAGACAGTAGCAAAGCAGAATGGAAGCAGCTACTATAACCAGAGGCCATCCATGTACCAGCCACACGCGAGCCAGACAGCAATACGGCAGTATTGTGTTATGTATGGCTCAGCCAGATAGTAGCGTAGTACAAGCCATGTCTATATGGCGTGCGTTCAGCTCATCCGTAGAGCGTTATGATGACCATACCCCAAAGCCAGACTAGCGTCGGTCATTTCTCAGACCTTTGCTATGGATCTGAGCCAAATGAGCGCCAGTACGTAACCAAACGAAGGATTTGAACGAAGAACCCCTGGTATGGTCAAGTAAAAATGTGCTGTGAGTGTTTTGCCCCAGGCCACATCCAGACGCAGTGCAAAAGCCGTTCGTTGCGATCAACGTAAACACAACGAGAACGAGATCTGCACAAAATTTAAATGGACCTCGATGCCGCAATCGCAAAGGTGATCATCTACTAACAGATAAGAAATGCCCAATATTCGTAGACGAACAAGCCTTCAGAAGAAGAGCTGTCGACAGAAACATCTCTTAAATCTTAAAGTTTGCTCCTTTTCTGGCTTAAACGCTCACTGCCCTGCTCTCTCAAATTCGGCCCGCTCTTCACACCCAACCGCTTCTCCCTCCTCCTCTGCTACACTATTTCCTGCCGCTTTTAGTCATGTCATAATGGCAACCTCCATGTTTCTCAAAGTTACCTAAACTTTAGCGTAATGCAACAACACAGCCAGATTCATAATGTGTCATTCATCTTCCGCTAGCGATCTGATTCGGTCTCTTCAGCGCTTTCCTTGGCTCAAGTCTTTTCGCCTCAACATTTCGCTGTCTGACAATCTACTCCTTCAGTTCACAAGCCTTTTCTTTTCACGTGGATTTTTCACACGCCACGCCGCACCTCGGCATGAATCCAGGCAACACGCGCACGGCATGTTAACCTCTTGGTTGCTCCAAACGTCCGCCGCCTTTCGAGTCAAGGATCCGGAATAGGCTCAGGCTTCATCGATAACGCGGCATCTTCTTCTTTTTCGGCTTCCCCGCCTCCATCTTTGCCTTTGCCTTCGGCTGTACCCTGTTTAATCTCAACGATTCTTCAACTCAAAATTGAACAATTCATGCTCGCTCTATCCTCGATAGACCTGTCCGAATAGTTCGGTCCGATAATTGCCACTCTCAACTCGTTCTCATCTCCCAGCTTGCACCTCAAAACACTTCTCATAATGGCATCGCTTAAAAATGTCAAACTTTTCTAGTGGAACTACCGCAGTCTTCGCAATAATCTAGGCCTCCTTATGAACATAGCTGACTCTTACGATGGTATCATGTTGAGTGAAATTTGGCTCTGCCTTCCTTACCTGTACTTACGTTCCTTCTATGGATGGTTGTAATATGATCTTGAAAAATAGGGAACATAATGTGTGTGGTGGCTTGGCTATCTGCCTAAAAAAATAAATATACAGACATCAAAACTGCATATCACTGTCCAGACAAGTTAGAAATCTCCTCTATCTCGACTTCGTTAGGTCCGCTTTTCATCGTCTCACTGTACAGATGTCCAGCTTCCCTCAGTTACGCTTACCATGAAAACGGTTCTTTCACTCTCTCGATTTCTCTAATAGCCTGTTTATTGCCGGCAACTTCAATTTACATCATATCCTACACTTATTACATTCCCGGTCACATCATCTCAGCGATAGATCTCACGATAATCTATTCCAATCTACTTCCTTATTTCACGTGAAATAATGAGTGAGACTCACCTTGTAGCGACCGTTACCCTATCTTCAGCATTATCAGTATTTCTCACAACGTCATAGCCCCTAGTTTTTACCGCTATCCCACCAAAAACATCGGCTGACGGATCTCCACAGCTTTTCGCGACGACACAACACCGCTCCCACCCGCATCCAACTATACATTACGACAACGTATGCAACGCTATCGAGGACGCTGTTTACTCGTTTAATTCCCCTCCTCATTCATCCTCACATCATCTCCTCCTAACTCATCCTCAGCTGTTCGAGAATGTCTGGTTAGTTTTCCTTTAGCAGCCCTATTCAGATCGTCCAGGCATTCATGAACAGCACGGTACAAGGGTTCTATGAGTCTTTGTTTTTTTATAAGGAAGAGAATGGTATGCGGCAAATTCAATTTTATTAAAGTTTAGGGGTGAAAATCATCCTTAAGTTTCAAAATGTAACGAAAATTGGCAACAAACGCACTTTTTGTGAGAACATTGTAGTTTTTAAAAATATGGTCCGATTTTCAAATTGCAAACTCCATTTTACAGGGGACACATCAGGCTATTACGAAAAAAATAAACTCATTATTCCGTTCAAAAAGTCTTTATTTGGACATCGAAAATGCAGAAAATTCGAAAACTTGTAACATGGAAAAAATCTATGAAAACGCAAATAAAATTGGTTTTGCATGGGTTTTAGCATTTATTTTTCTTGAAAAATTGTAGACAATTAAAGATAGTGGTAATTATTATAAAAAAATGTTACAAGTTATAAAAATTATAAAATTATTAAAAAATAAAATACCGACTACATACGTCCAAATTATATAATACATTCGATAGTTCTAACAAAAAAATATGACTTACGTAAAACACTAACGGGAACATCTGACTGAGGTATTTTGGTACTCCAAGCGCGCTGCGTTAAGGTCCTGTGCAACAGCCAGAGAGTAACTGAGGCTATTACCGGCCTCCGCACATCGTCAGATCATGGAATTAAATTATTGTGGAGGTCCCAAGTCGATAATGTCTGAATATCGTCTGGGGTATTTTTGTTCCCCATACATGAGTTCTAAGGTTAAGTGCAACGGCCGTCTGTGCACAAGAGATGTATGTCAATTTTCAATGTATTTTTTTTTCACGATGCAATATTCTTCCTCGGAAAAATAGTCACTATAAAAAAGTAGCTTACAGTTTTTCTTACCAGCTTAGATTACAATTGTCGTTATCGCTGTACGAGTGCGAGCGATAGCTGCAATTTTCCCATGAACGTGTTCGATGGTGTTAATCTTTTTGGGAAAAATGCATGCAATGAAAAAATGTTTATTACATACATTGTTTTACATTCCTTCAAGGTAATGTGAAACATCTTACCATCCTCCCACCCCTCGCACAATCAGTAATAACTAGCCCAATACAGTAACAGTAGACACTGTTACTGTATTGGGCAAAAGCATATTAGGTTTTCGTAGTCATTAGATAGATGTGTGAAAACCTAATATGTTTTTATTCGAGATATCAACAGGCTCGGAGAAAATAAGGAAGGTGATTTTTTTACCGACCGCGGTATTTCATATGCCATTAAGGAAAGGGGAGTCCCGTATCGACCGTTTCTGTCTCAATTCTGCTAAGCCAATTTAAAAGAACGAATGCAGATACCGTCAGATTTGCATTATGAAATACGTATAAATTCTTTAACTCTTTTATAGCCTCATTCCACGAGGCTATAAGTTACGCGTATACCTGGATATTGCGCTCACTCTGTGATTTGTTTCATACTCTTTAAATCATTCCTTATAGATGTATACGAGTATATTACCGAATTTATTTTACATGTTCAGGCGCGAAATTGAATTTCGATAATTAAGACCAATAATACACAAGTAATGCTGATCTCCCATAAGAAAATTCGTACTTATCGGTAAAAAAAAATTATTTGAAAAAGACAAGAGCTACCGTTTCTTGTCCAATACAAGAGTCGATATGATGTTTTCTGTGTACAAAATTAATTCTTTTCGAGACCGACAAGAAGCAGCAAATTTATGTAACTAATGTTTGCAATGTTGCAGCAACGAAATTACCTTAACCGTTTATTAAATCATTAATCGTTTATTCAAATTGACCTCATATTTTTATGTGAATTGAAATGAATTTAATTCCAGGCCTGTGCTTGCTCAAAATAATTGTGAAGCATCCTAGACAATTCACAGCTGGTTTCATACAAATTATTGTCGTTCCATACAAATGCAACGATGGACTTGCGTTCCCACCGGTTTTTCAAAGTTTATTAATTTTTTTTTTGCTAAGAATTTACTCGCTATCATCTTCGAAAATATTAACCGAGAAAAGTTTTATGCGAGTCTATCGTGCGGATAACGAGTTTAGAAATCAGCTGACTTTGAAAGCCGCTTAATTAATAGACTTTGAAAATCCGGTGGAAGCGTGAGTCCATCGTTGTATTTGTATGGAACCAGCTGCGCATTTTCTAGGATGCTTCATAATTATTTTGAGCATGCATAGGACTTGAACTACATCCATTTCAATTCACATAAAAATATGAGGTCAATTTGTAGGTTATCTACATTGAATAAACTATTGACAGTTGAGTTCATTGCGTTGCTGCAGCGTTGCGATCTTTAGTTACATGCGAACTTGTATTTATTTTTTTTTTATTTTATATAAATTTATATATTTATATATACATTATTGCACATATATTATATATTCTTTGTTATAAGAAACTTAAGTTGTGATCCGTGCGAGTCGAGATTGCTATTGCCGTATGACAACATCACGCTTCATCAATTAGTCAAATTAGCTCTATAGATTATCGATGCTCCATACCTCCCTTCCGAGTGTGGGGACCCCGATAACGAGGGAATTTAGCGAGGCTGGCACCCGATACTATCGTGCGTACTTTGTCATGATAATGGGGTGCTAAAGCCCCCAATCTCGATTCGAGAAAGCCATTAGGTATTGGATGTATCTTCCCTCTGTGGAATCGCTATACGATGGCCCCGTCGTGAGCGGCCGTAACGACTTGACCGGAGCAATTAATAAGCTACAGGCCAGACTTCAAGGACGTACGAAATTTGATCCTGCTGTATGTAGTTTAAACATGCTGCGGAGTTGAACATTTCTCACGCAATAATTCTGTGTACAATTTATTATCGATTTATAATAACGAATGACTTTATACACGTTATGCCTTAGTATTTATTGTTTTTTTAAATTGATATATCTAACGGTACAGTAGCCTCTCGCTAAGTGCGCTAGAGTCCCCACATAACCCCACCACTCGCCGATGCCCGACCTCTCCTGGAGAGAGTAGTGCAAGGTGGATGGTTCGCTTCACTTGCCCCTCTGGTGCGGTCGAGGGGAGTGGCGGTAAATCTGTAAGTGTGCGTCTCCGCCACTATAGTCCGATAGACGCGCACCTGCCGATAGATCACTGTACTTCAGAGTTGGGCAAATACAGTAAGAACTTGAAGTATATATTATAGTATCAAGTTTTCAGAACTTCGGCACTTGAATTCTATCGGGACTCAATACGTCGGAACTCAGTCAGAACCTGGTACTCAGAACTTTGGCACTCAAGATCGACCGGTGCGCAATACGGCAGTACTTAAGTACTACCCAGTATTCAGTACTTCGAGTACTTGATACTTCACAATGCACTTCGGGTACTCGGTACTACAACGTGTTCTTCGATGCGTACGTCATGTACTTACCCAGACAGGAAATATGCCGTGCATTCGTCACGCCGTGCCGGCACAATGCAATCAAGTGTATTGCAATGCATGTGACGATATTGTGACGGCACGGCGGTTTGATACCAGAACCTGCTTACACAGTTACAGCTTACTGTGGAGCTTCACGTCATGATGGTGGAGCTCCACACCAAGGTGGAACTGTGCAAGCAGATTTTGGTGTAAAAATGTCGTGCCGTCACAATATTGTCACGTGCGGACGTACGTGACTGTCTTGTGCCAGCACAACGTGCATTCCTGTGCTAGCACCGAGTAGATCCCGTGCCGTCAGTTGTCTATTAGGAATAGTACTTTAATGTGCACTCTAATAATTTCCTACTTCAATACTCATTTCAAGTACTTGGTACTTCAATACTTATTTCATGTACTCAATTATTTCAATACGGACTTCACGTGCTTGGTGTACTTGCCCATCTCTTCTATACTTCGTTTACACGGTAAATAACATTTCTACGTTTGGTCCATCTCTATGTAAAAAGATTGGCTACAGAGGACCCAGGATTGAAGAATCAGTTCCCCGTCCGTCTTCGTAGTGCGTATGCCTCGTCTTTTCATTACTTCAAGTTTTTTCACAACGGAAAGTTGGGAGCAATCGAACAGGACAACGTTCATTCATTGTTTTTTGATAGTAAAAAAACGTTGACAATTTCCCACAAGAAAATAATGGTTTCGTTTTCGTTCAATGAAAAACTAGTCCGTTCGCAATATTTATAGAGGAACTAAATTATTTTCGTTGAAAATTCATAACTTCATCGCAGTAATTTACATTTACATTATTTACAGAGAATATATGTATATATATATATATATATATATATATATATATATCTTTTTCGTGTGTACAATGCGATCGTGGAAATTCCTGGGCAATAACGAATGTTTTGCATTGTTTTTTTAAAACATTTTAAAACAATGATTTATTATCGAAAATATCCAGGCTAACAGCTTTCATTCCAACTTCGCACAATTTGAATATTTAGCGCGTCGACAAAGTCACTAACTCTCGCGCAAAAGTACATCGAGATCGGAGATCAGTAATCTCGGTTCCGGATTTTCCGTCGGTGTGTCCGGGGTGTCGGGGGACACGAGCGGCACGGACTGATTGATGCAGCACTCCAGCGAGCCCGAAGCCGATAGATTCTTGTCACAACGAAACTTCGGCGAGCCGTAGAGTCTCTCGATTTTTCGCATTTTACCGCCGATGTGAAATTTTTTTCTCACTCGAAAAGTTTTGCCGCGATATATTCTCTCGATGAATTCGATAAAAGGCCAGTCCTCGTTCGATCTCTCGTCTTCGGCACGGGACGAATCGACAGTTCTCCTGAAGACGTCCTCTTCATCCTCCTCGTCGTCATCGGGCCCTCCGTTTTTCCTCGCAAAACTCCTCGGCTCTTCGAGAACGATTTTATCTCGAATGGTTTCGCAATTTCTATCTTTACGACGTTGTTCCCACTGCGGCGTTTCGCGCGTTGCCGCATCTCTTCGTTGCGACGAAAATCCCTTCTCTGCCCTCGATTCGTCAAAACCAGCTCTCTCAGGCTTCGTCACGCGATCCCCGTCGAACGAATTTATACCCCTTCTGTCGTTCGTGACGAAGCACAGGATCTTCGAGATTCTCGTCTCGCCGGGTAGGGCGGACGAATCCTTCGTCTTTCGCGGTGACGCTAACGTCTTCATAGTCTCGACTATTCGTCTCTTGATCCTCGCGATCTTTCCAATACGATTCGTTCCATCACGATCCGTCGATCCTGTACCCGTCGCGCTTGGATATCCCATCGCCGAAGCGTGCTCGCCGATCGATTGGGCCTTCAGCCGTGCGTCCGCTCGTTTACCCAACAAACGGGTCATTATTGTCTGCAACACATAAATATAATAGTAAATATGTGTACATTAAAGACTGTTATATCGAACATTTTCTGCGTCTAGGAAGAAGCTTTGATTCCGTAAAAAAAAACATTTTATTGACATTTTTGGGTCAGCGTTCAAAATGTTCTAAAACTTCGGAAAATCATAATTATCTTATCACTACTACATGAATATTTATGCAAAGATTAAGATCTTTGCGAGTGCGAAAGAACTTGTTCTGACGAGTGTGACTTTGCAGCACAACCCGACGGTGAGTGTTGCAATCACACGAGTTCAGAAAACGTTTTTCGCACGAGTATCCGACAAAATTTTATTTCACAAGCTCTGAAAATGGGAACTTTCGCACGCGCAAAAACCTCCGTTTTCCCACCGTGTGATATGAAGTACTATTTCACGTGAATATCCAAAGTCTATAGTTTCGTCTATATGATTTTGGAGACTCATCTAATTAGCGGCTTCGCAACGTTTTTCGCCCATTTCACGCTCAGTATCGGAATATCCTACGGTTAATCCTATTTGCGGATGAATTTCCGGGCGCTTTGTACACAGCGGAGCAAGGTCGGAAGTCGCAAAGTTATACCGAGAGCTCTGGGCACTTGGGCACGTAGCTACGTAACGTTCAAAGGAGTAAATCCTGCCATTAGGCGATCTCTCGGGAATTAACCGCTTAGCTGTTATGGCGTACGAGAGCACGAGCCACTTCGACACTGGGACACATCGTCGCTGCGCGTGTGGCACGCACGACGATTATCGAAAATCAACAAAGTTTTTGTCATATTTAAGTCGGATATCGTTCACTAATTCATTACTGAGCAGCGGTTAATTTTCCGTTAATCTGTAACTAAGAGCCTTTCAAGAGCGAGGTAATGAGAGCGAGAAAATTAAAAACGATAACGATAACAAATTGATTGAAAAAAATACATCAGTTCCATTTCAATTTTTGACCGTGGACAGATCGTAAATTTCGGCGAAGTTTAGATTCTAGTAATTAATAGTACACATTTCTCAACTAATATCTTCTGGACGAAAGTATGTTGAATAAAAATAAATATGTAAAACAAACAAAAAAATTCTAATTAGATAAGAAGGAATTTGCCTACTTTCGTTCGCCAGTATCATTACACTAGGGAAGATTGAGATATGGGTAGGATGGTATAGAGCGTCTTTGAAGGCAATCGCGACGTCGTTTAGCGAGGCGTCCAATTAATCCCGTTGGCTGCTCTGGCCTCGGGGAAGAAAACCGGTAGGACGATTGCACGCCACCGAGGGTTTTGGCGTCTCCGTTCGGTGCAGAAGGAGCGAAGGTTAACGACGTAATTTCCCAACGAGAATATGGAAGGCGCCGCGTACCCTCTCCCGGGAGGGTGAGAAAGCCGGCGAACGAAGTTGAAACACGAAAGAGATAGAACTCTAGTCTACTGCTCGCCGCACACCAGATTCTCGGTATTCTCGTCGCTTTCCGCGAAACCGTGTACTCGCGATAGGGATGAAAAATAACGAGATTCCGTTTTGTTGGGTGAAAAATAACGAGCTCGTGTTTTGTTACGTTGCGATATAAATATAATTGGTTAACCATGTAGGTGTACAGCGGTTTTAAGAATTTATCGAGGTATACATTTCGACTCAAAAGTTATAACCGGTGAGCACTTTTTATACTTTTCAATGGGATAAAAATCAGAAACTCATCGATATGTGAGGCGCTGGGAGCTTTGATCTTGCATAACCATAATGCCAAATAGCCATTATGGTTATGCAAGTCATTAAACTAAAACTTCGACTCAACCATGTATTTTTCAGTGTCGCGGGCCATCTGACAATCTCTCAGAGGCTTACTACTTCTGTTTTTGCTATTTCAGGACACAGTAGAATACCGACCGAATCGACATTTTGATTGAGAATGTATTTGAAAAGCATCCTTACGGTAGCATAGAATCCTGTTTCTAATACAAGTATACAAAAAAGAATAAAAATCGTCAATTTATTTCACTTATGTTTTACTAGTTTTAATACATTAAAATTTACAAAATCGGTATTTAATGCCAAACAGTCCTCGAACAAAAATATTTACTCAAAAGTAATTTTTTAAACGTAATATTTGAAGTGCGAATAACAATGTCGAAAATAATCCGAGCAAGATCGTTTTAATGAAATATAAATAGTGAATTAATGGTCTTGAACAAAAAGTTAAAACGTCTGATGAGAAAATTTGACGCAACACAGAGATTTTCGAACGGATTTCGTATCTCGAATTCCAGAGCGTCATACAGCCGAGGATTTCCAGTGGGAAGGAAAGTGACTGGATGGATGGTACAGTGGCGTGACAAGAGCCTCTACGAGAGACCGTGCGTCGTGTCTAGATTGTCGTACTCGGGTTAATTAGCGATACGCGTCGTGTACCTAACGTGCATATATGTACATTGTATGGATAATGGTGTAACTACTCACGAGGCCGAGTAGAGCGGCGAGAATCCCCAGTGCCACTGCGTACCAACGATCGACCATCCATCGTTGAAACTGTGCGAGACTGGCGTCCGACAGGAGGAGCCTCCTCAAGGTAGCCAAGGGTCCACTAGGGTCGACCTGTAAATGCGTCAACACTCAGCAGGAGCCAATTTGAGTGTCTGCCTGCGTAGCAGACCTCAAAGTGGGCGTTGGGCCTAATTGACGCCGGCGATTACATACCCAGGGAACAATGATCTTAAATGATCACATAGGGATTAGATCCGATTGATCATATCTAATCAAGTAAGAAAAATTGCTAGATTGGATAATGCAGCGACATATCTGACCAGACGCCGCCTGATCATATAGAGCCATATCTGGTCATATCTGATAACCGTTTTTTTTTGGTAAGAATATTGCTATAAATTAATGCCGATGATAGGTTTTTGCTTAAAATAACCTTTCTTTCATACAAGTAATGGTGGAGTATGTAAAAAAATAAAACAAAAAACAGTTATGATCAGATATACATTCATATCGGACCAGACATGAACATACCTCATATTTAGTCAGGCATTGTTCAAATCTGGTCAGGTATAATGTTGCGAGAGCAGACATGATGAGGTGTGATTCTACAGGAGGGAAACATAATCACAAGCGATTAGATATGAACATATATGCGTAAATACACGGTCAGGTATTGTCCTGCATCTCATCAGATATGATCCCACACAGAGGAGCAGACATGTCCAGATATGATTCAACAAGGACAAACGATCATCATGTATGCCTATATGTGACTTTATACACCCTGAAAAATAATTTATTTAACGGCCACCGTTTATTTGGTGTAAGTAAAATATTTATTTGATTAAAATAAATATTTATTTAAATTAAGTAAATAGTTACTTAAATGAAATAAATATTTGTTTTAATCAAATAAATATCTTATTTAAACCAAATAAACGGTGGGCGTCAAATAAATTATATTTTGGGTGTATCTGAACATACCAGATATGGAACAGTACCTGACTGTAGATGAACTCCTATATATTCACATATGATCCGATCTGATACCGATGTGTACACGTGTGGCCGCACATGATCATGCATGATCATTTTTTCACGGGTACGCACTTTTTACTTGTTAATGTTGTGACGTTTTTGCTAATCTATTCAACTTTACGACGACACAGTTTAAAAAAGATCTTTAGTTCCTGAAAATGTTACTTCATGATTTAGCGGTGGACAGAATGACCCAGTTTGCATTCGGACGGTTAATAAAAAAATGTATGATACTGTCTTCCAATTGACGTCTACATGCATAGTCAAAGTGCCACACGAATTACACTCCGGAAGAATATAATCTCGAGGCCGTAAGAAAGCAGGTAAAAAAAATAATGAATATGCACTGCAACAAGACATAAATTTAAAAATGAAAAAAATGTCCATACCTCTCGACATCGTTGAAAAACATCGCAGTAACCGTTGTAATCATTGCAGGGCGTGCCAGGCTTGGACATCATGTCAGGAATCTCGTACGGTGCTGAATTCCACGAGAATGAAGATCTGAAACACGATGTTGCAAGCGGGCTGTAGAAACGAAAGTCGTAGTTTCCGAAGGTGCTTTTGCTATCTCCTTCTCCTCCCTTCGGCTTTGGTGGTGCGAAATCCGCTCACCGTCGCGTTCTTACCGACGATACATAATTTTCTTCCCTACATTTCTCTTTTTCGCCTGTCTCTGCGTACCGCTCTCTCGCTCTCTCTGTAACTCCGTATCAACTTTTATTCTTCCCTTTTGGTCCTACTCGGTCTGAGCCGAGCAGCGCAGGTCGTCGCGTCGTGGGAGTCGCGAAAGCACAGTGGTATGGTAATTCGGCTGCGAAGAATTTTCTTCGACTCGGGAGAGTGTACATCGAGAGTGGCGAGATAGACTGTAGCGGAGAGACGGGGAAACGAGATATATATGTATATGTATACGTATGTATGTATAGAACAGAGGAGAAAGAGAAAGCGGAAGGAAGGGCTTACAGGCAAGGCTGATCCTCCCCAGGCAATTTGCAGCAGAGCTCGCAGCTCTTGGTCGGAGGATCGTCGGGTCCCGCGATGCACTGACAGGACTCCAGACCGTAAGCCAGACAAATGCTGCCGGTGCATTCCTGCAAAACGGAAGCGAAGATTTCTCCTGAGAGGGTTTGAATATCGCGGGTAGCACCCTCGCCACGATGAGAGTGCTCACTTTTCCTCTCGCCCACCCCACAGTCTCTTTGCCAATCCTAGATTTATTCTACTCCCTTACTCTGTATAAACGAAACGAATGAGAACAAAAGACTGATGTCTAACAAAGTAGCGAATGCAAAAAAAAATAAATAAATAAACGAGAGAAATGAACGCGAAGCGGGTAGGAACGGTCGAACGGGGATGAGGCGAGAAAAAAAGAGACGATGCAGAGGAGCGGGGCGCGTGTCGGAGGAAAATAAAAATTTATCGAGTACGAAGGAAGTAATGAGAAATAATTGTGCACTCGGCACTGCGAGAAAAGAAAATTCGACGAATGGACGTAGTGACAAGTCCGGACTCCTTTGAACTTTGCGCAAGAAGCATTATAAGAGCGGTACAAGCCAAGGTAGTCGAGACTTTAATTTAAATAAGCAAAGTAAGAGGAGTAAAAAAATACGAAAAATACGAAAAAGAAAGGATCGTTACGCGAACAAATGCACGGTGGAATTGTTACCAATTAACAGTCCGTTCCGTTCGTTACTGTTCTTATGCGAGAGTACAATTGTTCTGCTCTAAATTGCTACGAGGGTGTATTATCAAATGAGGTGAATAAAATGCTACTGCATCTCATTGCTTGGCTCGAGTCTTTGGGTACATAGTTTGCTTTGTTTGCAAACTAAGCATAAGGGAAACATAATTTAAACCCCATAAAAATTATGCAACTCGAGAAAGCAGAGAGCAAAAAAGAAATTAGAAAGTGAATGCCAAAATTACATTTTGTATGTAAAATACGCACAGCAAATTCCGCGGCAATTCGAAGAAAGTTATTGTGTTTTTGGACACGACAGACCTTCAAACAAACCGATTACTTTGGTCTTGTGATACTACTAGCCTCGATAATGAAGTATCGGGAGGTCTCGGGTTCGAACCCCGATGCCATAGTCTTATGTCATAGCTGGCAGAAAAATATTGTGACGCGACGTAGCTCCTGATACACTGAGAAACAGGATAATAATTCCTACCATAATGAATAGTTCCTGGGGGGAACGCCTATAGGGAAAAAGTGGGGAATATGGCCGGTCCATATATCATTGATTTACGTGTTAATCGAGGTGGGCCATATTCACCACTTTTACCCTATAGATAGTTTCTGATAGTCTATATACAATTGATAAAACGATAATTATGGTTACATCTATGGATTTTTGTCATTGCCGTAACTATAAAATGTAGACGTTCCCCTTGCGAACTATTTTTTTATGGTAAAAAGTCAGTATTGTTGCATTTACTACGTAATTTTTTCTCAGTTTATCTATCGTGCGATAACCGAAATGGGGTAGACCGGGGCAAAATGGGGCAACGGGGCAAAACGGGGTTTTTAGGCAAAACGTCATTTTCCAATAATTTTTGGATGCCCGAATCAGATACATCAGACCATTCTGCCCAGTTTTGCCACTCTGTCCAACCCAAAAATGATTGGAAAACTTAGTTTTGCCCAAAAACCCCGTTTTGCCCCGTTGCCCCATTTTGCCCCGCTCTCCCCTATACGTCAGTAGACGTCCAATGTTTACAGCCAGTAATCGACGTGACGTAGCTCCGGGGCCATGAAGCAAACCTAGAAGATCGACTGTTACTGACATCCCAAAATACACTTAGGGGAGAGTGGGGCACAGCGGGGCAAAACGGGATAATGAGACAAATTGAAATTTTCCAATAACCTTTGGATGGTGGTGATGGTGGTCTGTGGGGCGAAACAGTGTTGAAAATTCAGATGTATCGTTGGGACAAAATGAGGCATCCAAAAATGATTGCAAAATTGAATTTTGCCCTCACTGTCCCGTTTTGCCCCACTGTCCCATTCTGACACGTTCTCCCGTAACGACTACTCATATCGAGTAACCCCCAAAGTGATACGGTTCCCACTACAGGAAAAATAGTAGGCCCTGTCGCTAATAACCATAGCAGTTGATGCGATGTTAAATAATAACAAATTTAAAAAAACCTAAAGACACACAGACATGGGAAAATACTTTTCTTGCATTCTGGGACACGCAAAATATGTCTCCAGACCATATGGGACAATATTTTTTTTTTTGGGACTGCAATACTTTCTCTCCTTGCATACTTCATATGGAATGAGAAACTAACAGAACGACGAGAACAGGATAACGAGTTAAATCGAAGTAGGAAAAAGTTTACAGAAAATAACAAAAGTACAGGTCTCTGACGAGGAACAAAAAATCGCAACAAGAAGTAATGAGAGTTTGCAAAGAAAAAAAATATGGATGATGGTATCAGAAAATTGGTGAATAGAGATCCCCGAGTGGATTTAATTAACGCTCCTGATTTGTCAGACGTGGAAGGAAAGCCTCAAGGCTGCGTTTGTGGTGTTATAGCATTCCTCTCGTTGTACTATACCGCTCTTTGTAATAGTTCACTTCGGTCGATAGGAGCCACAGTGTGCCTCGGTGGTCGGCTACGCGAATCTGCAAGTACAATGCGTCGAGGTCCATGGATGAATGGCGGATAGAAGAGGATAAGGGACGCCCGAGGATACTTTGCCCGCACGATTTCGCTCGTGAGAAAGGAGGACAGAGTACAATGTCCCTGGTGAGAGTCTGAAAGCCATCCTGTCGCACCGATATTGTTGCACCCCAGAGTCTCACTGTCTTTCTTCTACCCTGTACTACGATCCTCAGCGACGAGGTACGCTGCTCTCTCTAGTCTAGATCAGTTAGTAACAAGAATTTCAGCTATATAGAGTTATGAGCCTTCCATCATCACAGCCTCGAGCGGTTTAACGGAAATTCAACGCAATGTAAAAGACGATAGCTGCATCTCGGAAACTGAAGATTGTTTATGACTCACGGTATCTATATAGAGACCTCGCACCCACTTTACGCTATGAGGGTTATGCATTGTACACTGTGTACCTCGAGTTTATATAGGTGTATAAATATAGCCGTTGCATACAAGTCTTGGACAATTTCTATGCGTTGCATATAGTGCACACCCAGACAAATTATTTATTTGACTGCCACTGTTTATTTGGTTTAAATAAAATATTTATTTAATTTAAGTAACTATTTACTTGATTTAAATAAATATTTATTTTTATCAAATAAATATTTTACTTAAATCTGTTGTACGCGAGGTCAACAAATATAATTTTAAAGGCAATTCGGGATCATTGCCAAATTAAGAGTAAAAACTCTTAATTTGGCAAGTTTCATTCAATTTGACTCAAGTTTGTTTATACAAACTAAATAACAAGTTTATTCAAAGAGTTGTAATGAATTTCTTCGTTGTCAATATTTCTTATTACAATTGTTAGATTCTCCGAACATGAGCCTAACTCTGAGACCAACCTCTCTGTTCTCTTGTCGAGTTCAGCCTGTCAATTTCTCGATCGCGATCCGCGTCGTGCAAATTGATGCGTCTGCAATTTAGTTGCATGCCCATACTTGGGCATATAGAATCGGGCATCGTGATTCATACTCGGTACGATTTGTCAATGCTGGGTGCATTAATGAGGGAGTCTCGCTGCGCGCTGACTTCGCATAATTTCGACAACAATAAGAGAAAATTGCAGGTACTTCTTGACGGTGCAAAAATCTGAAAAAAATCATGTATACTAAACGTACTGAGAAGATTAATTTTGCATAATAATAATTTAAAAATATTATTAACAAATTCATCAAAAAATTAATTGGTTAACATATTACCCGGCAAAATTTTTTTTTTTGTGAAGATGATTCGTTTATTTTTCTGAATACGTATGAATTTTTTCAGATTTTTAAGTAATCGTTGATTTTTTTTTGTTTTTATAGAACAAAAATCAACGATTACTCAAAAATCTGAAAAAAATTGTTCATTAAAAAAAAGTTTTGTTGCCCCGTAATATGTTAACCAATTAATTTTTTGATGAATTTGTTAATAATATTTTACAATTATTATTATGCAAAATTGATCTTCTCAGTACCTTTAGTATACATGATTTCTTTCAGATTTTTACACCATCAAGAAGTACTTGCAATTTTCTCTTATTGTTGTCGAACTTATGCAAAGTCAGCGCGCAGCGAGACTCCCTCCTTAACCGAGCATCGTCCGATACTTAGTCAGTAAATTCCTACGCGTGTCCGCTTCGTGACGCGGTGGATTTGCCAGTAAGTATTTTCCAATGTATTCTCCAATTTACTTAATATTTCTTTAATTTTAATAGACAAAAATAATTCGGTATACAACAAACCAAATAAACGGTTGCCGTCAAATAATTTCTTTTTTCTTGGCGCAGTACACGATGTGGTGGGTGGTAGATCTGATTGTTTTCCACAAAATCCCTTCATGTCTTAGTAAATTTGTGAATAATGAACTTGCATTTATGCACACAATATAACTACCGACAAGAATATTAAATTCGATCATCACGCTCGGATGTGAATATTTTTTGTTTCTTTGTTTGCGAATCGTAGGTCGCGAAGTTACGAGTTTCGCGAATGCAAAAGAGATTCCTCAGGGGTATAGAGATGCAAAAAAAAAAGTTGTGGATAACGATGGAGAGCGGGGGCTTGCGCCTACGGGTGATGGTAATGCAACTTCCTCTGCGGAGCATCGGTGAAGACCTCAAGCCCGCGCGTGTCTTTTGCTTAACCCAACCGAATAGATGAGAAAGCTTTGTTGAATACGGTACCCACCCACCCCTCAACCCCGTTCCACCTCGCGTTGCTGAGTTTACAAAGCTCGATCTGGTAGAAAAGGCTCGAGGCTCTCTTCGAGAGAATGATTTTACTCCAAAGAACACCTGGCCTCGAGGCACATCCGTTCTGAAGCTCGGTCCTATTCCCTGTCCGTCGTTCGCGTCGCCCCGATGTCGTTGTTCGTTCGTTTCCCCGTCTGTGCGCGCGTAGTGCACGGAAAACTTTCTACACGTACACACCCCCCATCCTCTAACACCCGTCGGGTGACAGTGCACTCTCCGCACTACTGCGGTCTTGCTTCCTTCGTTCGTTGTCGCTCTGGCGCGGTACTGTGTATTCGGAGGAGTCTCGCGGCGAACACCAGCATAGTTCTTATCTCGCCCGATCCACCGCCTCGGCTGCACTATACTATAGTATATATAAAGAGTGAAAATGGAGTGGAATGGTGAACTGAATCAATGAGACACACCGGAGCTCGCGAATATTTTATACCTGCAAGCGAAAAACTACTACGCATATCTTTATACTAGAAAAAAAAAATATATATATACTATGGATGAAAAGATATACATTTCATGTTAAATTTTCAAATAAAGATAATTATTCAGTATTGATGAATCTCAATGTTTAGTAAAAAGAAAAAAATCGTCGGGTTGTCGAAAATTGAAAAAAGAACATATAAAAAGTTGACGATAGTTTGAAAAGTGTTGCATTTAGCTATAAGCTACAATAATTGTTCTATTTTTAATTTACTTTCTCACCATGTTATATTTTTCTAAAAACTGTAATCAATGTCATAATTGTTTTTAAATTCGGTATAATATTTTATACCCCCCACCCTTTCATGAATAAAGTTTGGATAAAATTAGTTCGTTCTGGTTTATCGTTGGATCGACAAGTTCCACGATAAATTTTCTTAATCAGCTAACTGAGTCCCCATTCTATTTTCTTCTACGGTAGTATAACAGTTTGCTGTATAGGACGATACATCAGTACCGCATGTGTACTCACCCCCATATAACAGACGAACTCCTCGTTGCATATTGTTTTGTTGGGCTTGTTGATGGATGGTGGACACTGGGGACCCAAGCCGTTGCAGAAACTCGCGTCTCTGCAACCGTTGTCGTCCCTGCACTTGTCCCCGGTCCGTAGAGTGCAGCCGGACGTACAGCAGGGACCCTGGACATATAGGGAATTGATGCAGCGAACGAGTTCGAGAGTATGCACTTGATGCATTGATCCCGCGGGACTATGTGTCCGCGAAATGGAACGCAGAACCAACGAGACGAAACACAAAAGGTTTGAGTCTCTCGTTGCTTCACCATACCTCTCGGTCACTAAAAAAAAAAAAAAAAAAAAATCCCTCTCGTTCATCCATTCAGTACACAGAGTCTTTTATCGTTTCCTGTAGCTCAACACAGACGAATCCTTCAATTTTCAATTCTCCATTCATTTTTTCTCGCTTTACTCACTATGCGAACCGCTACTGTCTTTTGTGAAAAAAATTATATTAAATTATATTTAAAAAATTGATTATATTACTTTTGTCCTGTAATCATTTCTGTTTTCCTTTGAGCGTTCTAGTTTTACGAGGAAACGAAGTTAACCGCGGTTCTTCGTAGATTTTTTCTATGCTCGCTTTTTTTGTTTGAACGAAGAGTTGTCTTGAAAGAATCGTTCTGGTTAATGATTCAGGATATGGACGAACCGGTTAATCTGTTCGTGCATGTTAAATCTTGTACTCCGTGATGCCAGATTGGAGGGAAATTTCCCTCGGAGGGAATTTTTTAGCACGGCACGTGATAGGCGAGGGAGAAAATGAGTAGAGGAATCTGGTATCACTGCTTGTACTCCCCTCTGTCGTTAACACGCTTCCGTCGCTCCACTTTATCCTTAACAATATGTAATCCCCTCGTTAGGCTAATTGATAAAAGAAATCTCGGCTTCTATCTGTTTGTATTTTTTAGTAAGCAATCACTCTTCGTTTCCTCGTATTGAAGGGAAGTTTTTCGGGTTCTCGTCAGCCCTACCTCACTCGGTCTCTCCGCATTTTTGCGTCCTCATAGAGGAAGCTTTGTTTTGACGAAAAAAAAATGTTTAGAGATTTTTATGAAAACGTATTCACAATGTTCCAAAACGTCGAAGAATGACATTAAAAAAAAAATCTCTGGATGGATGTGTATGCAAAATTCAACCGTCTATAACTCAAGAACGGTTTTATCAATCGGGTTGAAATTTGGTACGCATGTAGAGCAGTTGAGTGCCTCTGTTTGTTACAATTTAGGCAATAATTGAATCGTTCAGATTTTATCAGATTTTGAAATAAAAAAGTGTCTTCGCGCTCTAGCTTTCGCAAATTTTGAGTTATTGTATAGAAAGTTATTGAAACTTTCTATAGTAGAAAGTTGGTCAGAAGTAGACCAACATCAAGCAATTCGCTATTGAATTTGGTAAGAATCGGTCGAAAGGTCTCAGTTTTGTGACATTTTCAATTTTTCAAAAAATATGATTTGCACTGTAGCTGTTATAATTTTTGAGATATTTGCCTAAAAATTTCGACATAAATGAATTATTATGGACCTATGTCCCCTATTAAATTTGGCAAGTGTCTATCCAACCGTTTAAATTTTACAAAATTTCGAAAAAAATAAAATTCGTACCTCACAACAGACGCCTGTTTTCGTTTCAAATATTGCGGAAGAAGGTAAATAACTGGTAGATTCGTGATCAGTATGAACAACAGATTATATATAGTCCCTGAGCAACGACCAAAGAAAAACTTTTTCGGGAATTTTGATAACCAATATTACAAAAATGAGTGGTTTGCGTATTAAAAAAAAGGTTTCTTTGCTTCTCTATGGAATCGCAGGAAAGCTCAGGTGCCTATCATGTTCTACGGCAAAGAATACATAAGATGAAGTATATAATTGGATTGAAAAAGCTATATAAAGAGGTATCATTTGGATTTCTTGTGTAAAAATCGGATTCAAAAAAAAAAAACCGGGAGCGCAATTCCATATATTTTCACGCCGAACACAAATCTGACAAAGTGAAGAGCGACGTTATTTAACATAATAATTTTCAATAAAGTTAAAAATTGAAATTATCATATGGCTTCCTCATAAAAGTTGAAAATTGAAATGTTCATATCGCTTTCTCGTAATATTCCATTGTCCGCAAAGCTTTTTTTTTTAGTTACTGTATTTTTTCTCCCGTTATTCTAACTCCACGGATCTGAAGGCTCTCGCGCTTCTCGTGCCGTAATTATGCTTTAGTGACGTTTGAAAGAGGGCTTCGAAAAATCCGGCGATTGCGTAGGTGATCCCTACCGACGGTAAATTTATGGAGTGTGCGCGCCTCCTTCTAGAAAAAAAAATCGTTCGGACTCTTACAATTAGCCTGAGTCACTATCACGGATTTTCCTCGTGACTATGGCTGCGGATACTGCTTCCCGCAGCTTTTCGTGACACTGACCGGCTTTAGGGGAAGCCGAAGTAATACACGACAACATGGTAACAACAATTCTAAAAATCGCATTAGAAAATTATGTCGACTTACTTAAAAATGTTGCGCGTCGCCTTCTCTATGCGAAAGTTAGTTGATCGATTTTGGCTTCGACGTAGAGGAAGCTATGCGCAAAATTTTAATAAACGAGAAAGCCATGTGCACATTACTTTGCACTTTTTGTCGTAACATAAAAAAATTTTTACATTTCATAAAATTTAAACCGTCAAAATTATCTGTAAAATTTATTGTAGGAAATCGCAAACTGAATTTTCCGGATTTCGTCGTTACGAGGCAATTTTTAATCGATTCTTCGCCGCTGATTATACAACTGGTACTCATTTTACTCTTAGCGTAACATTTTATTCAGAAACTCGTGATTTCAAAATCCCATAGAAGTTAAACCGTCAGATAACTTTCCGTAAAAAAAAACCTCCATGTTTCCTTCCATAAAAATTCCATAAGATCTGAAAGGTATTCGATCATAGTATTATATTTGTATGCAGTTTCAAGACGATAGCTTAAAATTTACGCAAGTTGGAGTTACCACAAACTTAAAAAAAAAGGGAATCACATAAAACCGCCAATCGAGCATCAATCTTCACGAAAATTGCACTTAACGAAACGACGTGACCACTCTACTAGTGTACCAAATTGCAACTCGCTGTCTCAAACTGTTTCCGAGATATAGCCGTCTTAAGGGAATAGGTCACACAATGACTTTTCTACTTTTGGAACTAAAAAGCCCCTTCGGGGCTTGGAGCCCCTGCGGGGCTCGGTTGGGGGGCTCCGCCCCCCCCCTCCCAACCCCCCTGAAAAATGTCCCCAAGCGATATTTTTAAGGCACTCACGTATTTGAACGCTCGCGCGCTTCGCGCGCGCACGAGTTGTTCGCACGGCGCGCTTCGCGCGGCTAACCGGTCCCCCATCCAAGTAGGGGAGAACGGGGTAAAATGGGACAGTGGGGTAAAACGGGACAATGAGGGCAAAACGCAATTTTCCACTGATTTTAGGATGCCCCATTTTGTGCCAACGACACATCCCGATTTTCAAACCCGTTTTGCCCCACGGACCATCATCGCCGCCATCCAAAAATTATTGGAAAATTGCGTTTCGTCCCATTATTCCGCTTTGCCCCGCTATACCATTTTGACCCGCTCTTCTTCACTGATTGCGCGCGGGCCTTGATCACTTCCGGCGGCGCTGGCGTCGGTCTCACACGCGAGGGTTTAGCGGTCCCTCGCGTGGGAGACCGACGGCAGCGCCGCCCCGAAGAAAAAGTTTCTATTTTGACAGCTATAATTGCGAATGTCTTGTTTGGCATATTTTAATAATTATTGTACGTGAGTGATAAAAAAAATTATTTGTGAATTATATGCGGAGATCTCTAAGTGCGTAAAGTGGAATTTTTATAGAATTTTTTAATGTGATATGTGTAAAGTGTACGATGATTTTTGTGAAAAAAATAATTACGTCAAAACGTTTAAAAAAGTGTTAAAAAAGTATTAAAAAAGTGATAATCATCACAGAATATAATTGTATAATAGGATATTATGGCAGTGCTTCGTTTCTACAGAATCCAACTAAACACAGACCCAACGCGACACAGGCAACTGTACACGAAAAAATTCTACACATCACCAACTCGCCACGGCAAAACTCGACACATTGCCAATTCGACACAGTAGAATTTGCTCCATCGCGAATTCGGCACAGCAGAACTCGACACATTGCCGACTAGACACGTCAAAACTCAACTCGTTATCAACTCGACCCGATAAAACCCGACACGTCGCCATCTCGACATAGTAAAATTTAACACATTATTAACTGAACACGACAAGACTTGACACATCACCATCTCGACACAGTAAAATTTAACACATTACCAACTGTACACGATAAAAGTTGATATACCGCCAACTCGATACGACGAAACTCGCCACACCACCGACTCGACACAGCAAAACTCTGTATACCACCGACTCAACACAGCAAAACTCTACACAGACCCAACTCGACACGGCAAAACTCTACACAGACCCAACTCGACACGGCAAAACTTTACACCGACCCAACTGGACATGCGCCATATTTGATCGATAGGATAAAGAAGGATAGATACTTTGTTAAGGTGTAACGGTTGGTAGCTATTCTTCTTTATCCTATCCATCAAATATGGCACGTGTCCAGTTGGGTCTGTGTTCAGTTGCGCCAAAGTTTGTTTACCAAACGTCCCGTCTGTGTCGAATTAGGTCTGTATCGAGTTGGGTCGGTGTAGAGTTTTGGTGTGTCGAGTTGTTGATGTGTCGAGTTTTGTTGTATCGAGTTCGGCCGTGTCGAGTTGGTGATGTGCCAAGGGTTGTAGTGTTCAGTTGATAATGTGTTAAATTTTACTGTGTCGAGATGGTGACGCGTCGGGTTTTACCGTGTCGAGTTGATAACGAGTCGAGTTTTGACGTGTCCAGTCGGCAATGTGTCGAGTTTTGCTGTGTCGAATTCGCTATGATGCAAATTGTACTGTGTCGAATTGGCAGTGTGTTGAGTTTCGCCGTGGCGAGTTGATGATGTTCAGAATTTTTTCGTGTACAGTTGCCTGTGTCGAGTTGGGTCTGTGTTCAGTTGGAATCTGTAGAAACGGAGCACTGCCGGATATTATATCTATTTTTGTCATTCGTATCATTCAGACCTTTATTGTATTTATTTTTTACTTATTTATAGTCGAAAAAAATTATGACACATAACCTCCCAACTTAAGGTAGTTGGAGCGGTACAGTCCCGCCAAACGTGAGTTTCAGGGGAAACTGCAAACATTTCTCGATGGGATAAAATGTCAAAAAATCAACCATATGGGAGGTGCTGCAAATACTGTTGTTATGTAACAATATTCAAAAATGTTATTGTTAGCGATAAAAACAGTTGTTCAACAAATTACCCGGTGACTTAACTATTTTGTCCATAAAAATCATTCGTTTATTTTTCTGAATACGAATGCATTGTTTCAGAATCTTTCGTAATGTTTGAAAAACCCGTTTTTTCTATGTTCAAGCTGTGAAAAAACGCAATTTTCGAAGATTCTAAAAAATTCATACGTATTCAGAAAAATAAATTAATAAATTTTACGTAGAAAAATAGTTAAGTTGCATGGAAAATTTATTGGTTAATGATTTGTATCTTCAATTTGTTAATAACAAATTGGAATTATTTTTTTACAAAAACAATCTTTGTAGTACCTCCCATATACTTTTTTTCAGATTTTTATCCCGTCGAGAAGTGTTCGAAATTTTCTCTGAAACTAACGTTTGGCGGGACTGCCCCGCTCCAACTACCTTAAAATAGTCTTCATAGCTTCCTTAAATCCAAATAGATCAGTGCAATCTGCTATTTGCGGTTTCATTTTATTCTATGAAATATCGAAAGTAGTATGTATACAAAAACACCGAAATTTTTGTTGGCCTCCTGAGTCATGCAAAGCATGCTTATAGACCATAATCAGATAATCGATTTTTTTTGAGATTACAATATTTTCTCACATTACATCCTTCGTACACCCAGAAAAATAATTTATTTGATATAAACGGCCGCCGTTTATTTACTTAAATCGAATAAACGGTGGCCGTCAAAGAAATTATTTTTCTGGGTGTACACGATGGGAAATAAAAAAAAATCCCTCCTGAAAACGAATTATGCGATTAATATTTTTTTTCCATGTGCTTTTGAGTGAAGGACTCGTCAGTTTTACCAAAAAGTCTCGACGAGTAGTTCTGACTTACACGTGGCTTGGGAGTAGAACTACTCGGTCGTTCGCGATCCATCACGGCCACGGCTTTATCACCATTGAGGGTGGTGGCCGAACTGGGGATCCTGCACCTACAGGAAAGGACGAACTTGGTTCTCCTACTGGCTCCTGTTTCACCCGCTCTTAGTCCTCCTATCCCTTTCTACAGGGAATAACGCGCCAACGCTGGGATGGCCACGAGGGGATATCCGTTCGAATTACAAAGTAGCAAGATTAATTGTTTTATCTGTTGCCACAGGAATAGGTATGTGTGTGTATATATGTATGTCTATTCTCTTCCTCCAACTGCTTCAGAGTCACATGGCTACGGATGGTCTCTCGCGTTCCCGAGGCTCTTGGCGATCCCTCGAGGACCACCTACTCGCCGATAGTAAACGCCACCGGCGGCACGATTCATTTGATTAATTGTTCCCATTTCCTGGAGAACCGGCGCTGAGAACACACCTCGGGGAAAGCGAACGGGCGCGCGCGCGCGACTCGCACGGGGAATTAAACTCTATCTACCATCCGCCAGCGGATGGTAGATATATATATATATATGTATGTGTGTGTGTGTGTGTGTAGAGTAGATATAGTATGATAGGTAGAAATATCCCCGCCGGGGATACTGATGCAGCCCCTCGTTAGTCCGAAGTTCACCGATGAACTATCACCCGAGAATGTCACGAGCTTCGACAGATTTGAGGGATTCTCCTATTCGCCAGTCTCGGTAGGTAATTAACGACATGGTAAAAACGTTTAGTAAGAAAAAATAAAAGACAAGTGGCGATCAGATAAAATTCGGCGATAAACTATCGAAAAATACAATTTTTTGAGTCAAATAAAATTCATATGAATCATCGTTCGGATGTACAGAGAAAAATTCATAGGAAGATTTTCGTAAACTTCTATATTTTTAATATTTTTCTACAAGCTATTCATAACTCGATGGTAGTGCCTTACGCATTACGAAAAATGTGCAATATCTTATATATATCATCTATATATAATAAATTCCGAGATAAAGAATGGTCGTCTTAACCAAAAGTCGCGATGACATACGTTCAAAGCTATTATTTGTGTGGTACAAATAAGACATTGTTTTGTTAAACGATTATTTGCTTCAACCGATTTAAAATTTGTCGATTCTAACAAAGATTTTCGTTGTACCAACCTTTGAATGTATGTCACAGCGTCTTTGTTAATCTAGGAATCTATTTCTCAGTAAAGGTTATCCATGACCTCCGAGCCGCCGCTTGACTTTAAGAGTCTATTGTTTTTCATGCTTTTACCTGTCAATGTCACCTCGATAGTTCTTGATCATGTCATATTATTTGAAAAGCTAGAATATTTTTATTCGGATTGGAATCTTTGTTTCGGATATAAAATATTTATTAACATTTTACATATTATGTGAAAACGTCGTCAGCGGGACTTCTAAGTGAAAAGTGTCTTCGAGGCGTTACGGTGAATGTCCCTCGGGTCAAAGTCTCCTCCTTATCTCCTTGGGCGGAAAACTTAGAATGATCAGAGCCTGGGACGACACTTTGAAAAACATTGACCACATAGAAAAAAGTATATTCACGAGGACTATATGGGATACAGAACACTTTCGGCCACTGATATCCCGGAATCTATATTACAGGATATATTCTATATTCTATATAAAAGTATATATCTGTGGGATAAATATATAGGAAGAATTTTGAATAACTTTTTCCGTAGCCGTTTGTGAAAATAGTTTAATAGTCGCAATAGTTTAATAGTCGCAATTAAAGTCAAATAAATTACCAATGGAGATATGAGAGTTGCCCGCGATGGAAGTCGGTCGTATTGGGATCGAGTTCGAGACATCGAGCTGCGATTACGCCGGACAGGGTATTAGAGTTGCTGTGTTTTCATGTGTATTTTTTGTTTTTTTCCCCTGAGTTTTATGCGCATTATTACATTTCCACCCAATCCTAAAACTACTGAAGATGTTTTCACATTTTCAGTAGTAGTTAGAGAGCCCACGCATTTGCGGTGATTACTTTTTTGTTGTTGAAATTTTCAATTGCCGACACGGGTCATGAATGCCCCTTGTGACGTTTATATTCCGAATAAGAGACTTAATTTATTCCAACTATCGATGAGTGCAACGATGCTATTAGCACATGAATTTAAAATAATGAGAATAGCCGATTGATGAAAATAAACGTCCGTCCGGCTTCTAAAAATGTTTCTTTACAGCGTCCTTTTATTTTTACCAGTTGGACAGTTTCGCGATTCACGGATTAACTTTTTTTCAATTAAATCTTTTAGACATTATCGACAACAAAATCGATAGGTGAACTGTCCGTGTCCCCGCAAAATAGTCGCGAGTTAAAACATAGAGGATGGTATACTCTGACGCCAGTTTTCCCAGTTTGGAGTCGCCTTCCCATACATCTAACTGCTGAATATATAACTCCAATGTATCCACGTGCTTCCATCTCAACTTCTTAATCCTAACTTCTATCGATATTGCCTGACACTCCCAGAATAACTCCCTCAGGAATGGAATTTTTAATTCCGCTTCTACTTTGGTCCATATCTTCTGTCAAGCCAAATACGGAAACCAAATATATATCTATCTATAACATATCAAAGTCTCACCGCTGTGCAGTCGTCGACGTTGTCGCCGTGTACAAGCGTCGACGGTGCCAATTTCACCATACAGAGAGGGAGGTCCCTACGAAGGTGACTTTTTCCCTTTCATCGTAATGGGAAAAGCGGTTTCAGGTGCCACTCACCGGGACTAAGAATATTTCTATACCCCCCAACCCCGTAAAAGAACAGAATATTTCAGCTTGGGTGGCTATTATTGATCAACTTCACATCGGTATTATTGACCAACGTCACGGTCTTGTTATCAGCCGTATTCACGTAAAAATGATAAAAAAATTGAATAATAATAAATACAACTTCCATGTTCACAGGATTTATCATTTTACAGGCAAAATGTTGGATGAGGGTAAGACTACCCAAAAGACTTAAAATATCTCCCCATAAAAGGATTTAGAATATGCCCCCCCCCCCCGCGCCCTCCCCCCCCCCCTCCGTAATAACATCCTTTGAAATAATAAAAACTTTCTTGAATGAGAGTTTCGACTCTTTGTAGAAACCTTTGTCACCGATTGTGACAACGCCACCATCTTTACGCGATGTTGATTTCCAATACTCTTCATATTCGATAAATATATATATATATATATATATATATATTATATATTATAATAATATATATATATATATTATATATATATATATATAATATATATGCAATATATATACCACTGGCGAATGGCACCAGGTAATATGGTGGTTTTTACCAAATCTTTCCCGCCATGCACATATAACCCAATGATCACCACGTGACCGTATGGTTTAGTCGTTATAAATCGACTTTCATAATGAGACCCAATAATAATACTAATAATACTAACACAGTGAACACAAAGTAACGGTTTCGTTGCTGTTTTTTTACAATTTCTTAAACAGCAATATAACCGTAACATAACATAGGTGTTATCTAACAGTTTATTTTGCTTTGTAAGAAATTATAACATGAAAGTAATGTTCTTGTAACTTGTGTTCACTGGGAATTCTAAGGAAAAATGTGGTTTATCCGTCCCTTGTCTCTATCTATACGTAGGGTATGTGTGAATATTTATATGCACCCAGAAAAAAAATTATTTGACGGCCACCGTTTCTTTGGGTTAAGTACAATATTTATTTGATTTAAATAAATATTTATTTCATTTAAGTAACTCTTTACTTTATTTAAATAAATATTTGTTTGAATGAAATAAATATTTTGCTTAAACCAAATAAACGGTGGTCGTCAAAGAAATTTTTTTTCTGGGTGTGGGTGAACAATAAGAAGGTGGGCGCTGTATTATACGAGTGGAATCGAGCACCGGTAACTCGGGCACTTGACCATGAAGCGACAAGAAGAAAGGTGATCGACGAGATGCGACAGAAGAAAACCGAACTCTGAAGAGTGTGCTAGGTTAAAAATGACGACCGTACTTGGTACAACACAGAGTCCAATACCGTTGCACGACAATGCGTATGAACTACGATTATTATTACTATTATATTTTATCAATAAACAGTATTTACGTTAGTTATGACTTCAACACACGAAACCCACTCAATAATTCCAAATCAAGAAATAAAATAATATCGACACTTCCTATATAATTAAATTGAAGAACCGTGAGAAAGACTCACCTGGCTGGGACTGCAGACAGCGTCTTCGGTAAGTCGACACGGTATCTCGAAGGGTGCATGATGCAGCCGTTGAGGATGGCAACAAGGGTCATTGCAGTCCTCCTCCCAGCCGCAATCGCACTCCTCGCTTTCCTCGACAACGCCGTTTCCACAAATTGCCGTCTGGGGTTCTACGGAAACACCATCGATTATCGGGTCTTGATGTATGTGATAGAATCGCGCCGATGCTGTGCGGTCAAGCGACAGGCGTGTTATATGGCATTGTATACATGTAGACAGACACATGTTATATACTATAAAATATATGGCGCCAAGCGCGGCCCTCGTATGGAGGCCAATAATGATATTCGAGAAAGATATATATAGATAGATAACTGTAACACATTACACGGCCATTAGGGTAGTTCTTAAATTGAAAATATTAGAATTCTCTGGGGGCCACTCCGTGTTATCGTGAGGTATAAAATAAAAATGCGCACCCAGAAGAATAATTAATTTGTCGGCCATAGTTTTAGTCAACCCGTATTTATATTAATATTATGAAACCGTCACACATAGAAGCCCTCGGCGTATTGCGAGTTTCACGTGGATCCATGGCACAATTGACCAAATATTTGCCTCTGTGGGGGAGCGAAACATATTTGCATACACGCATAGTGTGACGACCTATATTTATTTAAATATATACCAGTATTTCGATCAATATTTGATTAAAATAAATATTTATTTCATTTAAGAAACTATTTACTTAATTTAAATAACTATTTATTTAAATCAAACAAATATTTTACTTAATCCAAATAAACGGTGGCCGTCAAGTACATTATTTTTCTGGGTGCGATGTGCGAAGCGTCCCCGTAATTAATGCATTTTTACAGAGCAAATAGGGATTTCGCAGAGTTTTTTTTCTTATTCGTTATACTTTGGAAGTGCGGGGTGGGCCCAAGGAAATCTCGAATTTTTCATTTTGACTTTAAATTTAGATATTCCGAAGTTTTTTATTTTTTAAATAGCCGATAGCGATGTCTAAAAATGCATTCATTTCATTTTTATTTGATACCTCACGATAATACGGGGTGGCCCCCAAAGAATTATAAAATTTTCAATTTACGAACCACCCTAACGGTCATATATGAATGACATTAATAAATATAAAACAGGAAGAAATAAGCCAGTATTTTAATGATCTTCGTTCGGGAAATTGGCCTCATGATCGGTATATTACTCGAAAAAAAAATCACCGGAAACATGCAAGCGGCGTTAATAATTTCTCGATCAAACTCAGATGCGTGTATGTAAACACATATATCTGTATATTTTGGTGAAATATGAAAATAATCTGTCTGTGGTATATGAGGGTTTAACGAGGATTTCAGTTATTAATCCAACCGCACCCATTCAGAAATCCCTGCATAGATGCATCCACCGGTCGGACTCGGAAGGGCATATCCTACGTTATTAAACATGTAAAACTATGCGGGATAGGTCCCTCTGGTATTAAGCAGTCCATATGTAGGGGAAAGCGGGGCAAAACGAGGCGCTTCCGTTCCAGATGAATTTTTTTCGTCTCATTTTTCCCAAAAAGTTGATAAAAATCTGCCCCTCCAACTGAGCGGAGAGCGGGGCAAAACGAGATCCCACGCAAAAATGGACTAATTTTATCACTTTTTTTTGGGAGACAAAAAAGAGTCCCCAATCTCGACTGGGGAGCGTGGGTCCGTTCTGCCGCGTTCTCCCTTGCGTACGCGATATTCAAACACGAATATGAGGCCAGTTTCTGCAGATGGTGATCCAACAATTTTCAGTGATTACGTCCTGTCTGTGACAGCGACGTTGTAACACCACACTCGAGAGCCGTATTTTCCTTGGACTAGCCGCGTCCTCCGCGAGGGCTGTCGCGCCGGGCAACGTTTGCTCGCAATTAACTGGTTCTGGGCAGAACAAGGATTCGCTGCCTGCGAGAGAACATGCTGAGATATGCACACTGTTCTATATACATCGAGAGATGCTGTATGCGTATATGCACATATGTTTCGCTCAACCACAAAGGCAAATATTTGGTTAACTGTGCCATGGATCCATGTGAAACTTGCGATACGCCGCGGACTTCAATGTCCGACGGTTTTATGATATTAATATAAATACGGGTTGACTGAAACTATACGTAATGAAATGTATATCATTAATTTTTTTCATCTATTTGTGTAGGATACAGTGCCTACGAACATTGACATAGACATTGAAAAATGTATGTCAATTATTATAAATATCCATGTGTCACGCATTGAAAAAAAATCGACACTAAGATTTTTACTATCCCAATACATTAAAACACAAAAATAGCGCGTCGTTTGAATAAATCTATATGAAAATTTCAATTTTCAAGTTTTATGATAAAGCGATATGAAAATTTCGATATTCAACTCTTTTTATTTAAAATTATTTATTATTGAGATTTTAATGTCAAAATACTTAAAATAGTCTAAAACGTCGAGAAATATGATTTTTAGCTGGCGTCCGGATGTATATGTGTGTGTATGTGACAGAGTTGCATCGTTTAAAATGACTATAACTCGGAAATGGCTTGAGACAGCGAGTTGAAATTTGGTACACTAGTAGAGCGATCA
>JAPYZD010000082.1:0-65992 GCA_030522725.1 Ichneumoninae sp. B BG-2022a
GCCGGGTAATTTGTTAACCAATTAATTTTTTGATGAATTTGTTAATAACATTTTGCAATTATTATTATGCAAAATTAATCTTCTCAGTACCTTTAGTACGCATGATTTTTTTCAGATTTTTACACCACCAAGAAGTACTTGCAATCTCCTCTTATTGTTGTCGAACTTATGCGAAGTCAGCGCGCAGCGAGACTCCCTCCTTAAGCAATGATTTGTCCGGTCTTTTGGAAATAAAATCGGAAACATTGCATGGAAATAAATTTACGAAAAAAAGCAATGTTGACCGGATATCCCGACCACGGACATATAAAAATTTCGATATTTTTTTGCAACGTAGATCGTCGGGTTTTATTGCATTTTTTTCCTGTTTTGTATTTATTTTTTTCCGACCCGAGAGTCTTATTTTTCCGGCGTCGAGAGCCTGTCGCTATTACCAGGAAAACTCGGTGAAAACCGGTTAGGCAAGCGAGGTAGGAAGAACGTCGGGTACGTGCTTACGAGGGTAACAATTTACAATTTTTCCAAAACTAGATCTCGTCTCGCTCGTGAGAACGGTGTGGAAGTGACTTGATCGTCTATTTTTTATTTTATTTTATTTTATTTTATTTTTAAATAAAAAAATTTCAACGACGAACGAGAGGGATACTGGAAATCGTCGGGGCTTAATTGTTGCTATCGGTTAACAGTGTGGGCGGTAAAGGGTTCAACAGTGCATGGCGAACCGCGTACGAGCTCGTCGACAATACACGCGTCGAGTCCCGCAACGACACTAGAGAATCACTGTAGCTTCGAACGCCTGACAGATTACCTCTGCGTGTATATATTACGGCTCTATCGCCACCGAGCTATCAGCCCGAGGACGTACAGCCGGCGAAGCCTCGCTCTTCGCTCTTCAAACAATTTATCATTAAATTTCAGTTAAACGAAGATAAAAGCCCGGAGAGAACAGCCCACGGACTGTATACACGCTGACCTTCTGCATTGAGCGCGAATGCACTGCTCAGATCGTCAAAAAAAAAATGTGATAACTCAAAAAAATTGGCCTCTTCGAATATCCTCGATATTGAATTTCAGGGAACGAGAGAGATTGAAATACAGCGGGCTATGTTAAAAATAAAAAAAATTTTAGAGTTGATCGACGAGTTTCCAAAGACAATCACCCAAAAAATATATTTCCATTTATAATTAATGTTTTATTTCTCAATTATATTTATTTGTTTTATTTATAGACTGAGAGAAGGATTTAGTAAATATTACCATATCGCTTGATATTGCCATAGCACATACGGAACTAGGGCGCCTAAATAAAAATACCAGATATTAAAGTAACAACTCTTTCGCCTGAAATTTACAAACATTTTCATTAAAAAATTAAAAAATTTCTGTAAAATTGTACGCACATGCGTTTGAAATTTGAGACACAGTTTATGTAGAAAATTCATTAATGTTCAAACACAATTTTTTCCAGAGTTAAATTTATTATTTTATTTATAACAAATATATATTAATTACATTTATTATGCAAGCGTTCGACACTGTTGAAAATGTAAAATTATTTTACTCCGAAGCGTCGATGCGATGCGAGCTGTTGTTTTAACGAATAATCGACCCTGTGAATTTATTGTCAACAGGGTGAAAAGAATAATGGATTCGACGTGTTGTACCATAACATGAAGCATGGCGTGGTCGCGAGCAAGGAGTTGGCCGATTTTCTTCGGGAGCGGTCAGCCATCGAGGAGAACAATTACAAGCTTCTCAGCAAAGTTGCCAAGCAGGCGAGCAACAGCAGCAGTACGCAGGGTACATTTGCACCTGTTTGGGCAGCCTTGCGCGGTGCCGCAGAGAAACTCGCCACGCTTCATCTGCAGATGGCACAGAGAGTATCCGAGCTCATAAAGGATGTGTCCAAGTACGCTGACGAGTTACACAAGAAACACAAGGCTGTGAGTACAATACAACAAGCTGCATGCAGCTTTATTTTTTTATATAATGAGCGCGCCAGAGATCCGCACATGTTCCGCACAAACAGCATTTTCAAGCTATACAGGTATCTTCTCTCTTCTCTTTTTTTTTAATTCATTCTCTCTACACTTGCGTCGTGTCCCGTTGGCTTTCATTATCAGACAGTGTCCGCCCACTCGAGCTCGCATATTCTCTCTCCCGACGCACAGGCGCCGAGGATAAAGTTATTCGATATTACGACAAAAGCGGACAAGAAATGAGTCTATTAAAGTTATGAGCTCCACTTCCGACCACCTCAATATACTCCAGATAAAATAGTAATGATATCATAAAATTAACTCTTCATGTGCGAGAGCTTTTCTTTTCCTCTGGGATTTTTTTTCGCAAGCGAATGGCGTAGGATTCTTTTGGTTATGGCAACGATGCAAGTAAATTATTTTCTGTGCCCTCAAAGAAACTACACAGTAAAAAACGTTTTTTTTTTGTCGAGAGCGGATGGCGTAGAATTCTTTTGGTAGCGACGATGCGAGTATAATTATTTTCTGTACCATCAAAGAAAGTCCACCGTAAAAAAATATGTACTTTTTACAAAACTGTTATCCACAAACGACCACAATGTTATATTCGTTAATTTTCCGACCGCAGCATCCGTCTCTGGTTTCGCAAACGAAAGTACAAACTAAAATTGTTAATGAGGCGGGAAGTAAAAGGACAGGTTTGTATATTCAAATCTGAGCAAACGAGTTTGACTCTTATTTACCAATATTATTTTTATGAAACTTTGTATTATGATTTTACGAAATTAGTGTTCACTGTGTACTAGTGCAGATTTTGAGGTAAAGATATGCATTTTTTACAGAATTTTCCATCCACATTTTGTCAAATTAAATTAAGATTTAATAAGAAAAATGGAGTGCGAAACCGAGTTATTTACGAAAAGTTTATTTGTCCTCGAGTTTCAGGTGAAAGAGGAAGAATCATCGACGCTGGAGGTGGTGCAGAATATCCAGAGCATCACCGTGACCCTCCAGAAGGCGAAGGACATGTGTTTGCAGAAGGGCCTGGAGCTCGAGAAACTTCGCAAGGACAATGCGAGCCAGCGAGAGCTCGAGAAATCCGAGGTGAAGTTCAAGAAGGCTCAGGACGACTACAAAGCCCTCGTCGACAAGTACACGGTCGTTCGCAACGACTTCGAGAGCAAAATGACTCAGGCTTGCAGGGTTAATATTCGTCACTATCAAATTCTCGCAATGCCGAATTTTCTTTCATTACTTATACATATTTTTTACGCAGAGATTCCAAGACGTCGAGGAGACACATTTGAAACATATGAAGGAATTCCTGAACACTTACGCCGACGTTCTTCAGACTAATCACGAGCAAGTCGGCCAAGTTCACATAGACTTCAAGCGACAATGTCTCGACATGACGGTCGACAAATTGTTGGAGCAGTTTGTACAGAGTAAATACACGGGTTTCGAGAAGCCGGGTAAGCAAAAACCAGTAATTGCTCTTCTCTTTGAGTTACAATGAAGCAATTAACGAAACCGGTGAACAATTAAGGGAATACGTCACGGGTCACCGTTTCTTAATTGGGGGAGGGGGGGGGGGGGCATGTTTCTAGTAGTTGTTGCGGCCCAGATATCTATTTATGTACAGCTTCGTAGCTCCTTAAACTTATGCTATCTTCTAAAAACTATGGGCACAGCTTGATTTTATTTTTTAATGCATCCCTAATAATGTAGTTATGTTATTTTAGAATTTTTTAAAAAGAAAGTTACTTTTTCCGCGGCACCGTAGTTAGCTCATACTTATTGACACAACTTCAAGCTCGTGGGTATCGGAATCCATGTGGAGACTTAAATTACTAGAAATTCTTGTAAAAAAATCCTTATTCGTTGCTTTATAAAACTTGTGATTTTTATTTTCTAAAAGTAGATAAGTCGTTGTGTGACGTATTCCCTTAAGAGCCGAGGAACCCCATTGAACTCCGTTGTTTGTTCCGTGACCGCAGGAGTGATCGAGTACGAAGAGGTAATCACGAGTATCGCGGAAATGACGAGTCAGACGCAAGTGGAGGGTAGCGTCGAGGTGGCTAAGGAATCGACGCCGAAGAGCGCGAACGGAGAGACAGGCGTTGCCGGTAACAAACATAACTCAAAGAGAACAAATCACAGTACGAAGGGGGTGGGTATCGCGGTTACCGGGGTTGAGAGAGACGAGAGGGCTCACGAGAAGGATAAAACTAGGGAAAAGGAAAGAGAAAAGGATAGAGAGACGACGGGTCAAACAACCAAGGCCTCCCGTCGTACCACCTCTCTACTCAACCTGTTCATGTCCAACTCCCAGGGTAGGTCAAACGATAGAAAAAAAAAAACACGAAAAAAAAACAAATCTAATGAAAGTAAAAGAAAAAAAATTAATTGGAAAAAAACGCACTAGCGTGATAAATTTCCTTTCCAAATTGTGCTATCGACACGGATCGATGGCCTCGATACGCTCAAAGTTGGGCCTAACGATTTTTTTTTAACCCTGTAGATATACAGATAGATACAGACTTTTGTGTAAATCCACGTGTTTACTCTTCTACACTCGCTACTTTTTCGGTACGTAATGTTTAATTGTATGTGTTTGCCTTTGTGTATGTGTCTCACACGCTCGATCAGAAACCCACGAGAAAAAAAAATCTAAAAATATGTTTTTTTCAACATCGACCGCTAAATGATTTTATTTGGCAGTCGACCTGTACGTCAAGTGTGTATGACATAATGTTTTTTATTTCTTTTTTTCGTGGGTACGTCACTCCGATCGTATTGAGGCTGGACTATCCTGTCGATCGGACATCACTAGAAAATAAAATCACTTCACCATTATTTTTTCCATCTCGTACATACATCGATTTTGTTTCAGCACAGCCATATCGTTTGTTTATGCCGTTCGTATTTTCATTATTATCATTTTTTTAAAAATAATATATAACCGCAGCGATAACTTATCAAACCACGGATCGTTTTCATTGCGCTTTACTTTTTGTTTGGTTGTTGCATCGCGCTTTATTAAAATCTAACAACGATGTAGGTGGAGGAATCCAAACTGAAATACAGATTTAACGCGCGCGCGATAAACGAAAAACGGAAAAATTACGAAAGGAGACGAAACAAACGAGTATCGAATTTTATTAGAGAGAAACGAAAGGGCAAGAGTTCGGACAAGTGAGCGTTGAGTATATTTTTTCAGAGAGGCAGAGGCAAGCGGGGTCTGGTTCGGCACCTGTAACTCCTCAGGGAAACAACCCGCCTTCTGCCGTTCCACCTCCCAGCATCTCCAGGAACCCTCTCAGAGGATCTAAATGTAAAAGCTTTAATCGTGGATCTACCTTAAAAAAAAGAAAACCAAAATAGAGGAAAAAGTCTCTGCCGTTTCTCTTCTGCTGTCTATGTATGGTTCTCGGTTACTTGCCTCCTCTACGAGCTCGGTCGAATAGTTTGTTACGCGTCTCGAATAAAGGAGAAGAACAAATCTCTTTCCATCTCTCTGACTTTTAATCGGCTTTCGGTATCACACGTAAACACCCTAAAGATATCTGCATGACATCAAAATTCATCTTTGGCAAGTCTCTGTTAATGCACTGCTTTAGAATGAAAAAAAAAAATTGTTCACTTGCAGAATTTAATTCTCTAAGTGAACTTCGTCGAGCAAAGTTTGTGCGACGCAAAACTCAGCCGTTATAACTCGATGAAATTTAATCTCGTGCAGATATCGTCAGGGTGATCACACGTATTATGTATTCCTCCACTATCTTTCGCACTTTATCAGAGCGTTGACTTAGGGTAATTTTTACTAACAACCGCAGCCACTTTTCTATATATATAACTCTCTCTACCTCTCTCTCTCTGTCACGACTCAACCTTCTGAAGTTTCTGTAGCACACATCGCGTGCAAGTACAGCTTATACGAAGCTTTTATTCCTCACAAAATTGTACCTAGCTAACACGAAGCTTTCGCTTCAACATTTTTTCTAGTCGCTAATAATTCTCACGGGTGACCGATGTGAAACTTATAAATTGTTTTTCTAACAATCGTTGTTTGGGGGTGACATATTATACGCACATGAAACAAAAACCAGGGAATCTTTTTATCATCGTACACAACATATTTCCCTCGTGCGAGACGAACCAAAAAAGAACTCATTCACCCCCGCAAACACGTACGAGATTCTCGCAATTTTTCGTTTTTCTTTTATTGTCATTTATACAGTCCACCGTCCCGTCCACCGTGTTATTTCAACAATTCTTTTTCCACATACGTGAAAGTGTTGTTCCAACTTTGTTATTTTTGTTTTAGTTCTTGAAAGAGAATAGTTTCTAAAATTGATTTATTTTTAATCGATTTATATCGATAGCGAAGCGATAGTGCTCACAATATATCTTTCTATATCTTTGTAATTCGATGGGAGATTTATGGACTTGAATAACGTTGAGCACAGGTGGCGGCTACTGACGGGATGCCTCAGGTGAGCCGATTTTTACAGATCTTAAGTAATGCATGGCTCACAGGTGTTGTGTTTTTTTTCGAAAAAATAAAATAAAAACAATAATTATTACTATTCATGTCATTCGTTCTCGCTCCGAGTCATTCGTACTCCTTCACACATACCGAATTTTGTGCGTGAAGAAATCTGTGACGGAATTTAAAAAAAAAATTACGATAACATCAATTTTTTTGGCAAAAAGTTAGAAAAACAATTTAATCCGAGGAATTCGCGTTTCCGTTGATATTCAGTTTATATTTACGGTGGTATGGTGGTGGTTCTACGCAGAATACATACAGTGCAATAATAAGAAAAAAAAATTATTGAGAAAAAAAACGCGTTTAGTGAGCTGCTCTGATCTATCGCTGAATTATATTTATTTCACGTTTCCGTTGCATCCCGCAATCTGCACCTATCTCGGATCATTGTAGAAAATTCTATTATACATATATATAATCATCGATACATCTTTTCCAAAAAAAAAAGAAAAAAAAATCGTTTAAACTTTCTGTCTGCGAATTTCTGAGATTTTTCGTTGGAAATTTCTAAAGTCCATATTGATCCTATCGACAGGGTTTCTGCGCAGCAGACGAGAGAAGAGAAAGGAGAAAAAGGCAAAGAAGAAAAAGGACTCGGCCGACACGAACAGCAACAAGGAAGAAAAGTCTGACCTGTCAGTATGTGCATGCTCAGCAGACCTAGTGCTGTACAAAAACATACTTTATCTATCGGACTCACTATAAATCATATTTGAATTAAAAATAAAAAAACAAAAAAAACTGATAAAGCACTGGGCTTGCTGAAAAGTTTTGATAAAGCGACATTCTGAAATATGAACTAAAACGCTTACAGGGAGGAGAAGGACGAGAGCCAAAAATCCGAGACCCCGACACCGGAAGTCGACGAGGATGGTTTTTGCATCAGACCCAAGCCCGATCCGTGGGAAAACGAGAAAGGCTTTTATTCGAGCTCGGACACAGAATCGGAGGACGAACGGGAGAGGAAAATTCGGGTTGAGATAAAACCACTTAGCAACGGTGGAGCACCGATGAGCGCCAGTGTCGACGAGCTTCGAGCCACCGTCGAAAATCTCTCGCTGTCACCCGCTCCGACAGTGAGTTTATCGTCGTTACACCTTCAGCGCTTTCTCTTCTAACGAGCATTTTTTTTCACACTGTAAATTTTATTATCAAATTTTTTTCTTCGAATTATCGTTCTGTTCTGAAAATGTACAGTGGAGGATTCCGTCTTGTTAACAACTTTTAATTTTTGTAAGAAAAATAAATTATCCCGTTTTATCTTCAGGGTCGCCGAGGTTCGAACACGGATTCGGACCATCACATGAAGAGATCTCAGTCAGTGTCGCAGCAGCTTGGAGGAAAGCCGAGCTCCGACCTACTCGGTTTGAACTTGTTCAATCCCAGTAGCACGCCCTCGAGCGCCTCGACGCCGACCGGAAGTCATCCATACGCGCCGCTGCAAAGTCCACCGGCCCTGTCGACCTCGCCGATTCCCCAATCGGCTCCCCCGATGTCAGCTCCGGCTACTACTCATACACGATTCCCCGGTGAGTTTGCCTCGATGGCTCACGAAGATTGTCCTTCACATAGAAAAATTTAAATTGCTTGTTTTCTTTTTTCGTAGAAGGAGATTTGTTTTCCGAAGTCGGTGACATCACGCCCGCCTTACCGCCGAAACAGTCAGTTTCCTCGACACCCACAGGCTCGATAGCAATTCCTCGACCTCCCTCGCGTCGCGGCGAGGGAACGGCGCGAGGACGAATGTCTCCGGCGACGATCTCGCGGGCCGACAGCGTTGCGAGCCTGGAATTTCGCGCCGCTGGCGTCGGTGTTGGATCTTCGAGGGGGCCGTCGCCGCTTACCATAGGCCTCGCCGACACGATTCCTCTCGCTGTAGCCTTCCACGAAATCGTTCACTCGTACTTCCGTGGAACCGACGAGACTCGATGCCAGGTCAAACTCAGCGGCGACATGATGCTATCGTTTCCCGCAGGGATCGTCGCGGTGCTCGCGAATAATCCCAATCCTGCGAAGCTCTCGTTTCGGGTCAGAAACAGCAACAGGCTCGAGAGACTTCTGCCCAATAATCAACTCGTCAGCATGTGAGTTCTTTCGAAGGCATTAGATTTTACTGAAAAATTCCTTTCTGTGGCAATTGCGTAATTAAATTGACACTCTGATTTAATTTGTGCAGTCTTATTTTGCTTGCTAAAAAAATTATCGATTCGTAAATCGAGGTCCTGAATAATTGTGATAATACGTATTTTTTTTTGTTTTTAGAGATGCGACGCAGACTACTGTGGATAGTACAATATTCGATTTTAACATGAGTGCCTTAACCACGTTGCTACGACGTCAAGCCGAGCAGAATCCTTCGGCTTCATACTTCAACGTGGACATTCTCAAATACCAAATTAAGAATAAGGAGGGTGCTGGATCGTGTCCCTTTCAGATCGTCGCCTACTGGAAGTGCGAGTCCACTCATACGGATCTGAAGGTAAACGCGTAACCGTTGTTGTTCAGTGCTGAGTGAACATTCGAATGAATAACCCGGTTGTTTTCCGTTCCAACAGATCGATTACAAGTACAACAGTCGCGCAATGGCCTCGCCGAGTCCTCTGCTAAATTTGCACGTGGCAGCGCCGATCGAGGGTGGCTTCAAGGGCCTTCACAGCAAACCATCGGCTCAATGGTTGCCCGACACCAATCGTTTGCTATGGAAATTCACCGAATTGTCGCAGCACAGCGAGGGCAATGGCGTCGGATCGCTCAAGGCGAGGGTCGAGCTCGAGCGGGGCCCCGGAACTCAGGGAACTATATTTACACAATTCAATTGCGAGGGTACGACGCTCTCTGGTGTAGAGTTCGAGCTCGTTGGACCGGGATACAGACTCAGCCTCGTTAAACGACGATTCGTGTCAGGTCAGAATTTTATTTTCGATTAAAAGAATATGTATAGTTGGCATTCCCTACCATTTCGAGCCGGATCTAATCAATAATCTGAGTGCTTTTGGGAGTTACTTCAGCTACGTAAAAAATCGTGGCCCCAATGAAAGATGTGAAGGGTTAGGCTCAGGTCGAAATGGTAGAGAATGTTTCATTTACAGCTGATTGTCCAAATCTAAAAGCTCACGTATGTCCGTGCAAAATTGATCCAAAAGTTAAAAGCCTCTCGGAATGCAATAACGTCATTTCCTCTTCGGCAGATCAAATAATTAAGATTGCGTATAAAAAAATATATATATGTGACGAGGTGATTTAAAATTGCAGGAAAGTACATTTGCGACGGAGATGCAGATCCACGAACACGATACGCCGCACCGCCGTCCAGCATGGATTGACATCTACCAGAGTGGGCGCCCAAGTGGGAAAGTTTGCCCACTTGATAGAGCTGTAAACGCTACTTCGTACTACAAGCCCGTTTGCTCACTGCCGACACCACTGTGACGATCCAATCGTTTTTCCCCGATCGATAATAATTCGACGGATGGGAGGAATAGGAGAAGCCTGCCCCGCGCTTTTCGAGTACCAAAGAGAACGCTATCGCGTTCCTCCCGGTATTTACGGCCCTCCCGGCGTGTCGCGAGTCGAGAATAACACTTTTATACGGTACCGTCTTACACCCAAACAGTACAACAACCTCGAGAACTATCGTTAATATTATTATTCAGTTACTTTAATCCATAGTTTCTTTGTTCTTGTTTTTCTTTTTTTAACTACATATATATATATATATATATATATATATATATATATATATCGTCATTGTTCGACGATTATGCTGAACTCGAGTCGAATTATCGAATGCCGAAAGTATGAAAAAAGAAGCGTTCGCGGTACATACTATAATCAAACTCTGGGATGTTGCTTTAGTTGAGCGTCTTGCCATCTAGAAACTTTTATAGTTGTGAAGAAGGGATTTAAAAGAAAACTAACGCATCACTTCACATTCCCTCAATTAGCGACGCGGCGCGTAAAAAAATCCGGTACATATCTACTCTCTCTCAATCTCTCTTCTTTCTGTCTTTGACGAAGAAATTTTATTCCGAATTTCGAACTTCCGATGACAAACGCGTCTATTCTCATTGCCGAGGTTCATTGTGTCGGTTCGTAAGGAACGCCGAGGAAAAAGTATACTTTTTCGCGATTGATTATTCCGATTAGGTGAAATCGAGACTACTAGCGCCAAATTGCTAGTGTAGCGTTTTTGGAAAAAATCCTATGCTGCAGCAGGTACCCCGCGAAAATAAAAGAAGAAACTTAGTCCATTCCCTCTTTAACCGTAAGATAAATTAACGAATAAATAATCTCTTGCGGCTCGATTGAGTCTCGAAGGGTCACTTCGAACTGTTTGCCTAACAGTTTTTATATAATTATCCGTTGGATATTCGTTCACTCATCGGGCTCGAGCAGTTTGTACACAATGATCAAACGAAGAAAAAAAAATGAATAAAAGCGCGGCCATTTCATGTCTAATTACGTTTAGAGGAACACGCGCGAGCTTTATGCACCCGTGCGCGATAGATGTATATAATTTTAACGATATCAAAACAATGAAAAAAAGCAACTAAACAAAAAAAAAACGAAACGAAAGGCTACATAACGATCATGATATTTTTAACCATAAGGCTGAAAAAAACAACTCGATTCCTACGGTCCAGCACACACGATACGTTTTTTCTCTTCCAATTTTTCAACGATCGGTTTACTAATTAACCATACGAGAACGAAGAAATCTATTGTCTGAAAATTCGACTGAGCTCTCTCTCTCTCTGGCATTGTGTTCACGTTCGTCGACCGGGAGGTCGACTGCGAAGACCTTCAGCTTATAATTTCGCCACGCGACGAAACGATCGGTACGAAGTAGACATAAAAGAAAGAAAAAAAATGATTATAAAATAAACAAAAGGGGAGGGGGCAATCGTGTGTACGGAGCTCAAACACCTTCCGGTATCACGTACAGGCAAAAAAGAAAATGAAAAAAAAACTGCTGCACGTGCATATCGCGTATAGTATACGTGTATAAAATCAAGTTATACATAACGTCTATACATATAATTATAGTGCCGAGATTAAATAACAGGAACAACATTGACAAAAAAATAATGAAAATAATAATTAAAAAAAAGATAAAACTGAGAAGCGGAGCGATAATTATTACGATACACGCATGTTAATTATGTATTATAGGATGGTTATGTAAAACGATCCGGTTGGCATGTAATGTCTGTGCTAATAAAGATCTAGAATATTTTATATAAACAGCGCTGGTCTTTCGACGATTGAGCAAAAAATATATCTCGGACGGGTTACGCAAAAAAAAAAAAAAAAAACTAAAAATAGAAAAATAAAATTCGTCAGCGCAAAGATAAATAAAATACTACAATTTATTTTTCGACACACAAGTTAGTCCCTGAGACAGTGCGTCGTACATCGGCGGATGAGGAACTCTAACCATTTCGTGCATATCAAAGATTTAGGAATACTGATCGAACTTTGTTTCTTTTTTTTGTTCCAGTAAAAAAAAAAAATTGCTTCACGAGGATCGAAGAGTCTTGAAGAGATCGTTGAGCTTCTCGTCCTCCTCGAATCGTCTGGCGAGCGTGTCCTCGTATCTCCTCGAAGTTACGGACTCGTTTTCTTCGGGGCTCACCGGACCGTCGGCCCGAACTCTCTTGATGACCGCCCGTGCGAGAATCCTCTCGACCTCGAGGCGCTCCTTGTCGAAGGTGAACCACAGAGCCAGCGCGCATCTCTTGCCTCGGCGAACGCCTCGAACACCGTGAAGATTGTCACCGGCGGCCGAGAACGCCACCATCCTTCCGCAACGGGGTTCAATCGTGCTCTGAATCGCGCGAGCTTTATTGTCACCGGCGAAGACGAATTCGCCACCTTCGAAATCATCGTTCAGATAAATTATCGCCGAATAGTCGCGAAATGTGTAAGCCGGCCACTCCGCGGCGCATGAACCGTCGTCGGCGATTATGCAATTGTCCGCATGGATTGCGTGGCTCAGGTCTCGACGATACGACGGCGCATCTAGAAATTAATAGGTGACATCAAAGACTTAGCGATCATACGCTGGATTACCGATAATCGTATTAATGTTTGGATATATATATTTTTTTTTGTAACCACGGAATAGCAAGGAAGCCTCGATGAACTTGATTGTTTTCCGGGATAATAATGCGACTCGATGCGAGCACTGACGACAGGTAAAATTTACCGGGCAGAGGTGATCGGCAGGCCAAATGTGTGTAGGTGAAATACAGGTGTCGATCAAGGTTGAAATACCTTTCGACGTGATCCCTTGCCGCGTCGGTGCTTCGCAGGGCCAGATCCAGTGTCTCCCAATCCATAAGCCCAAAGTACACCATCTGAGGAATCACGCGGAAAGGTCGTCGAATTAAAACATCTCGACTGATAAAATGATCGGGGTCTTAAAAGAAAATATGGAAACCGATACGCAAATTTTCACCGATTCTGGTATTATTACATTGTCACATAATAAAAAAACAAAAAAAAATGCCTTTTTTCCTTATGTTTGGAACAAGCAGTACCAAACCTACATAACATAGGCAAACTACATTATCTGAAGAATTAGGCAAAAGGCCTTTGAATTAAATCAACTGGTCTGGTAAAAATATTTGTATTTTAAAAGAAAATTTGAAAGGCGACACGCAAATTTTCACCGATTCTGGTATTATTACGTTATCAACAAAATAAAATAAAATCAATTAGAAATAATATTTTTTTTTGCCCGGTACAAGCAGGTTGCCGACTTACCAGAGCAGCCCGTCCGATGGTCAGTCCCTCGAAGCGTTCGTAACTCGAGTGAGGACTGGCGTTACCCTCGTAGCCATCGCCTTCCACAGCTCCGATCTACGCAAATACTAAAATCACATCTTCACTTCCGACCCAACTCTGACAAAACGCTCTAAAAAAGAAAAATCTAAACCAAAAATAAATTTTATCGCACTTGAGCCAGATTGATCAGAGTCCCGCACTCCGTGCCATTGAGAAATCCTTCAGCCAGGTATCGCTCCTTTCCACCGAGCTCGTCCTCGTCGGCAACGAGACGAATCTTCGTCGTCTCGTCGACCACCGATTCTTCGACGATCGAGGAATTCTCTTCATCGACGGATTTATTCTCTTCCCTCCACTCGTCGCTTTCGTTGGTGGAAAATCGAAGCTGAAACGACGGCGAGTGACCTGGTGGTGGATGATTAGCTAACTGCAAACAAAATTACATAAATTCTGCGCTATCCTCGTAAGTGTTATTTTACTCTCAGCCGAAAATATAAATATCGGTCTGCAAAATCCCTCAAGGGTGGCAGCGGATGATTAATTAACTGCAAATAATATTATATAAGTTCTGCACTATCATCGTAAGTGTTATTTTACTCTCAGCCGAAAATATTGTTTTGCTAAATATCATTTTGCAAAGTCTCACTACGCTGGAGCGAATGATTAGTTAACTGCAAAAAACATGACAGAAATTCTGCACTATGTAAGTCTCACTTTACTTTCAGCTGAAAATATAAATATCGTTGTGCAAAGTTCTACAACACTGGAACTGATGATTAGTTAACTACAAACAAATTACATAAATTCTGCACTATCCTCGCAACTGTTATCTTACTTTCAGCTGAAAATATAAATGTCGTTCTGCAAAGTCCTCCAACACTGGAACGGACGATTAGTTAACTGCAAACAGCACTGCATAAATTCTGCACTATCCTCATAAGTGTTATTTTACTTTCAGCTGAAAATATAAATATCGTTCTTTAAAGTCTCACAAGGCCGGGAGCCCACTCTTATCTCGCATGGTACGAGCTTTCTTTTCGTAGATACGAGCGCAACGGGAAGCTATCCGGTACAGCCCAGTGCATAGAGGAAGAACGGGTTGCCTATCGATAGGCGCGCGACATTAATCGCTCCGTAACTTCTTCGAGCTTTCCACGCTAATTCATCGAAATGAAATTTTTCACGGACGAAGGTTGCTTACAGCGGGACAAGGATATTTATTTGTGAGTTACAAAAAGAAGCGTATTACAAAATAAAATTTTTGCACGAGGGTGCGCATCGAAGGAAGAAACGAACGAACAAAAATTTATCGAAGATATATTTATCGCTGGCGATTTACCTGCCCCTCCTCGAGCTCGAGCTCTTCCTTCTGGAACCGTTTCTTCGCGGCGTTGAGACGCTCCGCGATGATCGCGAATTCCTCGGTAATTGAAAGCATCAGACGAACCTCGTACTCCTGACGCTTTACGTACTGCAGAGCTTCCTGCAATAAAAATAAATTGTGACGATGAAAATCAATGATAATTGGAAAGTCACGAGATTAGATAATAGTACCTGACGAGGCGTGAAATAAAACTCCTCCACTTTGGGCAAAGTGCTGTAATAGTCCTTGTTCTTCAGCATCGTGTCGTCGGTTGGGAAGAAGAGAAGGTAACTCGCCACCGCTGCGCATGCGCTCTTCAAGTCGCCCACTAATTAAAGAAAACAAACATTAAATGTTTAACCCTTCGGTTATCTTTACATTTTACCATATAACTAACAGAACTTTTATTTGTCATTTCTATCCGATATTCATTTTTCATTAAGAAGGTACTTTTTTTAAAATAAATCTCCGATATATTTTTCCAAAAATAGCTTCGAAATGAATATTTTTTGTATCTTCGTTCCAATCGATTGTAAACATAAAATAGAATTTCCCCGGCTGGGAAGAAAAGCATGTAAATCTCCACTAATCGAAAAACCGAAGAAAAAAACGTATTAAATGTTATTTAACCCTTTGGTTCTTTTTACACTTTACCATGTAATTAACACAGCTTTTATATGTAATTTCCATCTGATATCTATTTGCCATTAATCAGATACTTAAAGAAAATGAATCTTTGATATCTTTTTCCAAAAAATAAATTCCAAAAGTAGCTTCGAAATGATTATTTTTCGTATCGTCGTTCAAATCGATTGTGAACAATAAAACAGAATTTGTATTTGCTCGTGACGGATTAAAAGCGACGAGTTTGAAGTGGAGCACGAGAGCGATTAGCATTAATCGGATACGAAGCTTGATGGAATTGTGCCGTTTTCCATTCCGCACTCGAACGGAAGATGCGCTCGAGCTCCGGCGGAAAACTCATTGGCATCGCCGGACTGTTAGTTCGGTCGGTGGGAACGAGGTCGTAGGGATTAATCAGATAAACGGACGGCTGGTCCGTCAAGGCTCCGAGATAGCCGGAGAGGACACCCGTGCAATGATTCACATATTTTACACAGTCGAAGCTATACACTCACGCTTGTAATAGGCGAACTGCAAATAGTGATAGTGGCTGGGCAGCAGGTCCGCGTGATACTCGCCGTTGATGTTGTTCAGTTGCTCGGAACAGCCGCGCTTGCATTTCATGCAGTACGCGAAGTGATCTGAAAACATTTTTTTTTATTTTTATGTCGGTAGACGATAAGTATGACCTTCCAAAGATATTTCTATCGAAGCTACCATAATAGCTTCCCTGACCTATGCCTAGCAAACCTTCAATATAAAAAAACGTTTAAAATAGAAATGTTCACATTGCTTTCTCGTAAAAGTTGAAAATTGAAATTTTTGAAATAAAATCGCTTTTTCATGATGTACCTTTATTCGCAAAGCTTCTTCTGTGAGAGAGCATTTTCTATATTTTTGGCTTCTTCATAGAGGAAGCTTCGCGAATTGTTTTTCAAAACTTGTCTTTCAAGAAGCCCGAACGATGAAGGAGTGTTTAATCGTCGATACCGGAAGTGGTCTTACTAGCAACGTACGGCGTGAATTTCGGAAGCCATCTTTGATCGATAAATAACAGAAAAAACTTTTGGGTACTCAGACTTGTGTTTCAAAAAATTTGAATGACGAAGAAGTGTTTAGTCATCGATACCGGAAGTGGCCTTAGTGGCAACGCACGACATGAGTTCCGGAAGCCATCTTTAATAGATAAATGAAATAAAGTTTTTGGGCACTCAGACTTGCGTTTCAAAAAGTCCGGACGACGAAGGTGTATTTAGTTATCGATACCGGAAGTGGCCTTACTAGCAACGGACGGCGTGAATTCCGGAAGCCACCCTTGATCGAAATATCCCTCGCAGTAGAGTCTGCAGTCTTCCTCCGACTTCAGATAGGAGATCAGTGAATTTTCCAGGTCGCGAACGACCACACGGTATTTCTCATCATCGTAGGCCGTCACCCCCTCGATGTACATCCTGACGAAAGGCTCGGCCTCCAGGTTGGTCACATCGCTCTCGGAAACGTCCGGAAGCGATATGTAATAGCGAAGATTTTTCAGGCTCATCTCGTGCTTCGGGTGAAGGACCAGGTACGTGTACACGGCGTTCGCTGCGTCTTGAAAACGATTTCTCTGAATAGAGAAAAAAAATAATATAAAAAATAAAATTAACGAATAGAAATAAAAATAAAAAATAAAAAAATATTTAATATATGTATCCGACTTTCGCTATTGCAACGGTAGTTCTCGTGCGGGCGTTGACTCGAGGGTCCGACTGGGTCAATGACGCCGATAACAGTCGAAATAAAAACAAAAATAAAGAAAATAAAACTTATGTAATGAATTTCTTTTTTTTTATTTTGTCTAATGTGGCAAACCCGATAAGACTCACTGTCGGGTGAGTTTCACTGACACGCCCGTGGCGAGTCGACCCGTGTAACTTCTATTCCTGGTTTCCATGCATGCACCATGCGAAACGATAAACACCCCATCACAGAAATAGAAAACGCCGCGAGTCAGCGTTGCTCTATCCGAACCTGTCCTCGTTTCGGATAAATGGGTGCACTTTCATTGCGTCGGGCGACGCGATGCGATCACCCGAGAGAATAATCACACGCAGTCGGAAAGATAAAGCGCTCGGCGAGCCGAGACGATTAGCCGCGAGACTACCGCTCATATCTGTCCTGTCTATTTTTCTCGCTGACGATCCACGCGCGAATCTAATTATCTCGGAACGAAGTTTACTAACTCGCCAGGACTCCGAAGTCTTCGGTCACGTTCGCTCGATTAGGAACGAGCTCCACTCAATGGGACCGTAAAACTCAAAGTAACGCTCGCTTTATTTGCTTCGCTAATTTACGCGCAAGACGTGCCCATTTTCGCGACCCCCTTTGAGTGGCAATTAAAACTCTTGATAACTCGTAATTTACTCCCCCGCAATCCATTTAACAAAAGTAGTTTTTTTATGAATAATAAATATTAATAATATAAATGACAATATTATTTATGTTCATTAATCATATAAATAATCATATAATTAATCATATAAATTAGAAACTGTTATAAATGCTGATATAAATAATAAATATATTATTTGTATTGCCATTCGAAGCAGTTTCTATTTTTTTCGATATTTTTTTTTTATGATGAATTTTTTCTATTGGCATTTACAAAAATTGAAGCTGTATGAAGATATCGGAAAGAAATATTTAAGAAATGCTCGATGAGAAAGCCGTGGTTATTGGCGACTTAGAAAATGAATCCCGGTAGCCCGTGTGCATCGGCTATTAAAACGATGTAGGACGCTGTTAGCTTTATCTCGGCGTTATAAAATCGTGCGTTAAACTCGTTATTTACCAAGTGTCGCCCGCTCTGCTGACGATTGAACGCTAACGCGTGGGCTTCGTCTCGACGTTCGGGGGAGTATCTTACGCAATCGTCCCCCGGTCGTGTCGGACTTTTCGATAACGCAAATTTCTCCGAAAGTGGAACTCGGAAAAAAAACTGGTTGGAGTTGAGACTCGACTACGACGGACTAGAGAAGTTATCACGTCGCTGACTATAGGCAATACGAAGTGAACGTATTTCTGTTTTCTTCTCAATTCGAAAATTACGCCAATTAACGCTTCCCCTGGAGACAGCCCATTGTTTGCCTGTTATTTATTAACTCTGTCGAAAAATATGATTAATATAATCATATTAATATTTTTGAAATATGTCCTTTATCGAAATGAAGAAAAATCGAAGAGAATTCAAGAAATAAACAAAAAGGTGAAACATTATTTTTTCTTTTACTGTAATGTGATGAAAATCGTTGATCGGGACCCATGGAGTTTAAAAGTTTTTCCGATCGAATCTCACTCGATTGCGTTCATTACATATAGAGAATTCATAAAATAAATAGATTGTTTAAATAAAATTATTTCTTTTGGTGTAAAATAATGAAAAATGATGAACATTTTTCTGAATTAATTGGGAAGATATGTCATGTCTTCCCATGCAGTTTACAAGTTCTGCCGATCGAATCTCACCTGATAGTAGCATATGTGAAGATACTCGTAGGGAGTGCGTTGAATGAGATTGACTTCGGTCTTTTTCGACAGTCTCTTGAGTGACTTCGATCCAGCTATGTCCCGGTAATCCTGATTGCAATTCAACAGGCACAGAGTCTCGCGAACTTTCTTCTCGTAGTAATGAAGATCCTCGATGTTCTCCGAAAACAACGGCCCGTAACCCGCCGCCCTATCGCGGCACTCTCGTCGGCACGTTATCACCGTTTTTCTGTACTTCTTGTACCTGTTTAGAAAAACCAAAATAATAAAAAATCAATTCTTGAAAAAAAATCTTAAAAAATTTAAATTCTTAAAGCAATCAATTCTTAACAGAAAAACAAAAGAAGATGATAATAATTGTAATAATTACCTCTTGATAGCTCGATTGAATCCCTCGATGCAGCCTTCCCAATCTTCGTCGAGATAAGCTTGAACCGAATTCTCGTAAGCCTCGTCGAGGCTTAAACTTTCGTCGTCCTCGATGATCTCATCGTCGTCGAACTTGATCTCGTCGATTTCATTTTTCTCCGACTCCCGCAGCTTCTCGTCGACCGGTATCTCATTGCCGGTTATATCTTCATCGGACGCGCTTAGGATTAATGGAGCGCATAATAGTAATACGAGAACGAAACGCATTATCATTCAGCATGCGACTTGCCCGACGGTTTCGGGGAGACTGCCTGGCACTCTGGCCTCGTGTGGAGGAGTAAAAAGGCCTGCTGTGTATGTTCCCGCTGCGGAGGACCGCCGGTTCTCGTACACGCGTTCCACAGTGCGTGGGCCAACAGCGTGACACGGTCCTCGCACAGCATCCGAGGGCTCGGCAATCGCCGAGGCGCTTTTTTTTTCTTTTCTCTTCACCGACTTCGCCGTCTCTCGAGAGCGAGAGCGATGAGACACGAAGCTCCGCACTCGGTTTTCTCAGTGCCGTGTCATAAGCCCGCGCGCGCCTGGACTTAAAAGTTTCTCTCAAGTTTTCGACGGCATATTTATTTATTATTATGTTACTCATTTATTATATTTTTTAAAGTTGTAATAAATATTAAATTACATAAAATTCTCATTTCTTCATTTAATTATATAACACAATTTTAAATAGTAATTATATCGATGTTTTTTCTAGAAAATTAAAAATGTTATCATAAATAAACATTAATTGTATTACAAATAATATAAATATTATGTTATGTTATAAATAAATATTTAATTATATAATACTCTCATTTCTTCATTTAATTATTGTATGATATAATTACGCAATAATTGTATCGATATATTTTCCGGTCAATTTTTGAAAATTTTATCACTTCTTCCTCGTAATATTCTTCTATTTACAGAGCTTCGTCCGAAAGGTTGTTCCCCTGTTCCTTCTCGCACACAATTCCTTTCGAGAGTCTCCTCACAGCCAGTGTTTACCGTCAGTATTGTGCGGGGACTCCCATCGAACGGTTCTATCGCTTCGCAAACGTAAATAAATCGCCGGTGTCCCGTTTGAAAAATAAGTCTTCGTGACAAAATTTCGCACGATATGAAATCCAGCGATTATATATACGAGAAAAAATTGGGTGCTGGCACCTACGGGTTAGTCCGATTTTTTATCATCTTCATTTTTCTTTATTTTATACACATCATTTAATAATACGACAGTTTTTATTTTTTTTAATTTATTTTCTTATAAGAGCCGTTTATCGCGTGCGATCGAAATCGGACAATGCTATCTACGTCATAAAGGAGCAAATCGGCAATTCGTCGAGTTCCGTGAGTTTAATTATAACATTTATTTTTTACATATTTAAAAAATCTATTTTTGTTTATTTTTATCTTCTTCACTTATTTAATTTTTTTTTTTTGCTGCGGAATTGATCAGATGGTGGAGAACGAGGTAGAGTTGCTGAAGAAGATGCGTCATCCGAATATCGTTGCTTACCACGGATCCTGGCACGAGGACAGAAAGGGTTACATCCTCATGGAATACGCTACAAAAGGGACTCTGAAAGAAATGCTGGCACGATTCAACAAACCTATGCCGGAAGAGGTAACTTTTTTATATTACATTTCTTCTTTTATTTCTTTTCTTCCTCTGCAGAGATCGTGCTATAATGGTGTATGAAAAAATTCTACGAACCGGCAGGATGCCCTTTATCTCTTCGCTCAGATAGTCCTGGGTGTTCACCACATTCACAAGCAATCGGTGCTGCATCGAGATTTGAAGCCGGGCAACATAATGCTTCACGGATATCGTGGAGATATCGTCAAGATCGGCGACTTTGGCGTATCGAAGAATGTGGAACTGCAAGTAGCTTCACATTTTTTTATTGCTGAATAAGTTAACGCAATCTTCTTAATTTCATAGTCCATAGCGAGGACGCGAGTTGCATAAACCTCAACAACTTGCTAGTAGTTAATAAATGAAGAAAAGACGTTCAAGATTTTTTAGCTATAATTTTTTAAAACAAACATTTGGTACCACGAACTTTATCTTTTGCAGAGAACTGGCAAAAACGAGAGTTGGGACGAGATTCTACATGGCCCCGGAAATTCTGGAGGGAAGGATGTACGATTACAAGTGTGATATCTGGAGTTCCGGCATAATCCTCTACGAGCTCCTCACCAATCAATTTCCCTTCAACACGAAGGTAAATTACCTAAGTCTCCATTGATTACAACATTTTAAACAAATTCGCGAAAGTATGATAAGGAATTTTCTTGAAGTTTCTCTAATGCATGAGCGATAATAATTATTTATCCAAGACCGATATTAATTATTTATCCAAAACCGTTATTAATTATTTATTAATAACTTATTCGAGACCGATATTAAATATTCATCGAAGACTGATATTAATTATTTATCCAAAACTGACATTAATTAACTCTGGCATGGCTCGCGCAGAATCACTTGGAGATGATGGAGCAGATTAGTCAGGGACGTGTGAGACGACTTCCCACTAACACGATTACTTCCGGTACGATAAATATGATCCACAAGATGATGAGAAGAGATCCGGCGAAGAGGCCGAGCTCGAGCGAGCTCGTTCTCTGCCCGGTGCTCATATCTTCGATCGCGAAAGTTTATCTGAACGTTGGCAGGATCGAGAAATCCATGATGCTCGGTCTCGACGTCTTCAAGAACATCATGGCCAGCTGAATACGGTAATTCTCATTTTTTTAAATGTTTAACGAAGAAAAAAGAATTGAAAACTGAGACACGAAATTATTCTTCTTCATCGATCTTTCTTTATTACTCATTCGCGGCTGTTCTCTCATCCGTTCCTCCAATTTACAATTTCTCTCACTATCCTATCAACATCGAGACGTTACCGTGATTATATATGTATATCCGATGATACTTCTAATAATAAATTATCAACTTTATCGCATCTCTCGGCACATTGAATAAAAAAAGAAATAAAAAAAAGAGAAAACGAAACTCGTCGAAATTTCTTATTCCTGTAGTTTGGAACAAACTCTCCTTAACTCGTTGACGATCGAACATGCAAAATTGACCTGTTTTTATCAATTATGTATAAACGGATATCGCGAGAGTTTGTGCGACGGTATTTTTTTTATAGTTTTTTTTTTAACAACGTCCTGATATCAGCTAACGATATAACACACACGATTCGAGACACAATATTAAACATACTGAATAAAAAGTGGTTCGTGGATTTAATTTGTTTGTTTCTGGAACACTATAAATTCGTAAACTTATTGCCTGTATATAATTGCGTAACGAAGAGACTTCTTAACAATCACAACCCATTGTACACTTGAGAGATATGTCGCTGGTGTTATTTATTCATTTATTATTATTTTTTTCTTTAATTTTAACAATTCGGCAGAGTATTAATTATCCTTCGCGTTCGAAGCGACGAGATTGAAAAAGCGAGATACAATTATCGTTGGTTTAAAAGTAATATTCTAACAATGATGGAGAGCGGGTCTGAAGCGATTCGAGAGATAGAGAAAAAAAACAAATAAGAACAACTACCTTTAATTATTTCTAGATGCTATTTAACGATTATTCTTACGACGAGAACACTTGAGAAGGATCTACTTTGTTACGTGGGGGTATGCGAACAGGGGAAACATCCAGCGTTTCCAAAGAGGGGGAGACTCGGTTTCCTCGCAAGCGTCACAGCACTCTATTTTATCATTTAATTATTTTTTTTGTTTCGTTACACTGACGACACGTGCGAAATTATTGAGAATTATCGATGAATGCGAATGTACAAATATTGCGGTTTCTATTTCGTTATTTTGATTTTGCCATTTACGAATAACGTGAAGACGAGAGACGAGAAGAAAAAAGATGTATAAAATGGAACTGTCGAGTGATCGGGAGGGAAACGCGAACTCCGATTAAATTTAAGTTATCACGATAACTAGTAAAGCGCCCTTCGATGAGAAATCGAACGTCAACGTTAATTACCAACCATTTATCACCATATACAGCTCACATTTACAAACGAAACAATTAAACGTAACAACTATGCATACGAGACGAGCCCTTTCATTGCCGAAGGACCCCAACAAACGATTTTTTTTTCGTGCCCAAAAGAGAAAACGGAACAAGCTAATCGAACGCGATTGACTCCGAGTCTTCGCTTTTTTTTCTCTTACTCACGTCTAATTTTAAATACAACGAAATAATGATTTTCTTTTTTTCGAGCCTAACATCGATCGGCCTGTCCTACTTGTTACGCGCGATTTCGCGGTTACGCGTTCGCGCATTGATCTCAAGCTTTCGAGAGTTGTCACAGCAACAGCCTAAACTATCATTTCGTTTTACCCTAGAGCGACTAAATCGTAAGTAAAATAAATAAATGACAATCGTTAATACTACGATTCTCGGTTTCTTCGAGCTCACGTGTGGATTATGCGATCAAGCGGATCAAAGCAGTGTCGTGAAAATTAAAAAACGAACAAATCGTTCGCCATCGGTTCGTCAAATGGCGGCGATGATCGCCGACGATCTCTCAGTTACTCTCAAAGTTACGCGGTGAATGTTGAAAAAAGAAATAAATAAAAAAATGTTGTTCGAACTTTGCTTACTTTCGAGTCGAGAATAAACAAGATCGCACACACGGTGCGATTTCCTCAATGATGGGCCCAAAAAAAAAAGCCGTACACGGAGAATTTATTGGGGGAAAAAAAGGAAAAAACCAAATGGATGAGATCGAACGAATACTGCGCAGCGCACACAAAAAAAAGTAACTAGAAACGATGCTTCAGTCGTTATTGACCGTAAGAGCGTTGTGCAGCTTTTTTCACAATTCTCTTAACGTCGAAAAGAAAATAATAGAAAAATCATGCTTTTTGTTTCATCGTAACGAACGTCGACTGAAACGTCCTATATATATATACAGATCTTCGCGGAAAGCGCGGTAGAGCCTCGGGGCTCTGGATAGAAACTATTTACACATCGACATTACAGTGACAAGAAGGTGGGAGAAAGAAAAAAAATAAAAGCACAGAGGGGGGCAACACCGACAGAGCTGCAGCTCATCATATCTAGTGTGCTTTTGATACTTTTTTTCCATTCGAGAAGCTACGATTATAATAGAGTTTGTATAAAACGACAGACGAGAGCGACGATTGGAGCTCCGGAGCTTTACTTATTTTTCTTGTCCTCGACGTTCGACGAATTTTTTTCAAAATTTGTCGAGCGTCCCGAGCACCCTGTGTCCATGTTCTCGACCTTGTATCTCTTAAGCACCTTTCTCGCCTCGGGGCTCGCGTCCGTTTTACTCTTCGTCGCCGGTTTGGCATCGTACACGCTCAGTTTGGCGAGCTGATGAGCCGCGGCAGTCTCGATTTCGTTGTTGGTTCGCCAGGGCGCGTTGGCGAACGAGATCGACGACCCTGTGCTCTTCGGACGCGTATCCGACGTCGTTGGTCTCGATGAATTTTGCGTATTGCTATCGAAAGACGAGCCACTCGTCGTGAATCTCGAGGACAGCGAACGACCGTCCGTCCCGCGAGAGGCGAGGGTCGAGTCCAGACTCACTTGACGCTCGAAGTGCGACGACTGACTCGCGTTCGGCAATGGACTCGTCTCTTTGTCGCCCTCGCCCTTGGTTCCCGTCGGCGAATCCTTCTCCTCGGCTATTCGAGGCAATTGCGTGCTGCCGCAGGGATTCGAGAGACCTACCGAAGCTATGTTTATCGATATCACATGCGAGTGCTTCGTGTATTCGCCTGGCTGCTTCGACGACTCGAGGCAGCATTTTTTATCAGTGCTTTTCGTCTCCTGCGAATCTTTCGGATCGGAAGTCTCCTCGCCGCTGTCGTTCAGCGATGTCTGAGACTTGATGGCCCGAGGTGTGACTCTCACTACCGTGTTCGCCAGTGGCGATATCGATGTTTTGTTCTCCGCGGAACGTGGATGAAGCCTGTCGGGACTGAGCGCTCGACGCAGAAGAGGCGAACCTGGCTCGGCGGACTTTGGACGACCGTAGGTCTTCTTCTGGCTGCTCGGAGTCGACAAGGACACACCTGCAAACACACACACGAAAGGTTAATCGTACGGCGCTGGAAGGTGTAAGCGGAGCTGGTCAAAGTACTAAAAAATTTATTGTAAAAAATCACGAACGGAAATTTTCGTTATTCGTCGTTTTGAATCTGTGTTTAATCTATGTGCCAAACAAGTACCCAGTCCTGGCCATTTGAAGTCCTGGCCAGCTCTGTGATTCGCATTTACCTGGACTGTAAGACTGCGTGGTGTTGGAGCTTCCTGGCTGATGCCCGGTGGGGAAAGCGAGAGGGCTCGGACTTCGCGTAGGACTTGCCGGAATCGGCGAAGGGCTCGGAGTTCTTGCGAGCGGCGACAGTGGTATGTGTCCCACGGATTTTCGTCGATTCGGCGAGTGTATGTTCTTCGCCGCTGTGTGCAACTTGTGCTTCAGCCCGTGAAGCGTGCTTGGTCGCTGATAGTGCGATTGATTAGGAATGTTCGCAATACTGCCGACGGAAGTACTTGAGCCGGGCGACGATGAGTTCGGACTCGAGCATGGACTCGAATTGCCGGTCGAGTGATAAGGCTCCGAACTCGGACGGTTTGTCGGTGGCGACGGGCTACCCACGGATTTTGGCAGACCGGCGAAATACGGCGACGATTCCTGCTGCGGTGGCAGTGACCGAGAAAACGATTGGAATGAACGACTCGGCGTTACCATGGACGGAGAACATATTCCAGCGGCCATCTAAAAACAAATGTGTCAATATAAAAAAAAGAAAAAAGACGGAGACCCTCGAAAATCAAATTTGCAAACACGTATAAAAATACCTTAAAAAAAAAAAAAAAAATCGTGATCGTGAAAAGAAGAAAGGGACATCGCCGAGTATCATTACAGAGGTTGCAGCGCTTCCCACTAGTCAAATGAGTGCTACGTTTTTAAAGTCGTTTATACAAACTTTTACGTTGATTATCTTGGATGTTTGTTTGTATTACTGCAGATGTCGTCAATCAGAAAAAAAACATTAATTGCACGGAGTTTGCAAAAATATTAACTGATTTCTGATAATTTTCGAAAAGGTCCATGTTTGTTCAGTTTTTTCAATTGGTAGCGCATCTTTCAAGGAAGAGAATGAGCCTTAATACATCAAAATCGAGCAATAATTGCGGATTATTCTTTGAAAAAACCGAATGAACATTTACCTTTTCGAAAATTAGAACAAACAAGTTAATATTTTTGCAGATTCATTGCAATTAACGCTTTTCTGGATTCAGGACATCTGTTGTAATACAAATAACCATGCACTATAATCAATAGATTAAGAGTAATAGTGAGAGTTTTTATTTCACTCGATGCGAAAATTGCACTTTTCACACCTTGCGAAGTAAAATTTTGTACGGTACTCGAACGAAATTTTGTTTCTCAACTCGTCTGATTGCAACACTCGCATCCGGTTTGTGCTGCAAACTCACATTCGTTAGAAAAAGGTTTATCGCACTAGTATCATACATTACTAGTATCAACAACTTTAAAAATGTAGTATTCATTTGACTACTGTGAAGCGCTCCAACTTCCTTAATGTACGAACATGAAATCCGCAAAAGCAATCGGTGTGTGATGAGTGATAAGCATATCGGTACGTCAAATAATACAATGAATTAATGATCAAAGGATAAATTATCCGACGTGCGAAGGAATATGTTTTTTTTTTACGAGAAATCATACCATAAGTGGAGGTTTGCTGTCGCTGGGTAGAATGGGTGCCGACAAGGGGCAACTGATACTTAACGGCTGTAATGAAAAAAATAAATAAATCGATATCATAGCTGAAATGTGTTTTTCTTTCCGTCGGTCACGAGTATATTTCTCGTTACCGACGCTTTCGGTGCGATAATTAAAAAAGTGTAGGTTGGTTTTTTGCATTGAAAAATAATGTGTGCACCAGACGACAATTGGTGAGATCTTTTCATTTTGCCAGATAGTTTTGTTTTGCTTGTTTTCTTGCGCGAGCGCTGCTAATGGGTAAAATACCTGTTGCATTTCAACACTCGCTCGTTTCGAGCTTATACGCCTGAACAGCGAAGACTTGCGCTTCTTGTCAGACTGATCGCGCTTCTGTTTGCGCTGTCGATGAAGCGTGCGTCGTGCCATTCTGCTTTGCGCCAGTTCGCGCTTCCTCCCTCCCGTTTTGATGCTCGTGTTTTCCAGAGGCGTGCTGCGCAGCGTCACGTGATCGCCGCAGCTGAGCATCAGTCGTAGAACCTGAGTGTGGAAGAGGCCCTGAACTGTTTCGCCGTTTATGTGAGTTATCAGATCGCCGGGCCTCAGTCCGGCCTCGAATGCGGGACTCGACTGATCGACCGCCTGGAGAAAAAATAAATATTATTTGTAAGCCAATATATAATAAGATAATGTTTTTAACCCTCCACGTACGCGAGCCTCACGTCGAGCATGACTACGCAGACTTCTTAATCTTATAAATTTCAAATAACAAAAGCACACGATATATTAAAGATAAAAATAAACAATTTTGAGATATAACGATTCCAATCGAATGGACCGGAATCAAAGTCCTCGCCCAGAGGATTCCGTACGTGAAGTGTCTTCGAAAACGTTAAATTTAGCTTTTCCAACCATGACCAAGTGATGCATCGTGTAGAAGTCGCTGTCTCCATAGTAAACTCTGATCGTATGAACGGTAAATCCGAAACCGCATGGTCCACGTCGAATGATGATCGGAGGCTTGAGACTCGTGACCAGAGGACTGAGCTCCCGACAGGGCGAAGTGTCCCGGGAGGATGCCGTGGAGGAGCCACCCGGGGATTCGATCGACTGACCGCATATCGGCGGCTCGTCTGCGAGAATTAAGTTGGCAAATTAAATCTCGCCACTACAAGCAGGCGATTCGATAAACGTTTTGCGAACTCACAGGAAAAGTCGCTAGCCGGTATAACGAGGGAGAGTCCGCTGGTGGAAGCAGACTTTATCACGGAGCGCGATCTCTGCTTCGCCGTAGGAGGAAGCGGCATAGCGTTGAAAGACTCGAACGAATCGGTGCTGGAGTTGTGTTTGTCCTCAGCCGCGTCTCGTCTCGCAGCCGCCAAGTCGAGCCTTCGCGGCAATAAAAGAAAAAATCCATACATTATTTTTCGGTCTTCTTGATGAGACATTTAATGTTTGTAAGTGATGACTTGCGAGTACGAATGGAGAGGGTAATTGTCTCGATTTAACGTAATAAGAGCCAATTGAAGGAACAAAGTAATAAAACATAAATAATGCCGCAATTTGACCGAAAGCGCTGCGATAAAAGAAAGTAAATCAATAAGCAAATAAATAAATCTATAAATAAATAAATAAATAAATCTATAAATAAATAAATAAATAAAAAATAAAACATAAACATAAAAGTTTTCGCCAATTTCGGCGTTAATGACTCACGTGTGATCACCGTCAATCGAAATACTGAACCTGGGAAGCTTGTCCCGGGACGAGTGGGAGTGTCGTTTTCTCTGTATCTGCGGGCTGATATCGTCGGACTCTGTTTGCGACGAATCGGGTGTGCTGAAATTAACAGCGGTTCCATCGGGCAGAGTAGTGTTCTTGACGATAGTCGAGCGAGATTCTCCGCTGCTGTTGATGGAAACGGGACTGGCGGTCGAGGCGTCCGAGCTTTTGTCGGTTTTGTTGAGATTGTCAGCCGGCGCGTTACTCTTGGCAGTGGGAATCGTTCGATTCTTGTCCGTGGGAGGATTTTTCTCCAGGGCACGAAGCGGAGGCGAGAAGGTAACGGACGAGCTCGGCGACAGTTGGGAGAGCGGACGCTCGAATTCGTTGCGGAAAAGTTGCTTCTTCGAGAAGCAATCGAGCTCCGCCTCGCCGGTCAACACGGGCGGACGAGTCTGCGATATTTTGCGCGATTGGGGCGAGTACGAGGAGAAAGAGCCGAAGAGAGGCGAATCGTCGGTGTCGTCGGTGTCCTCGCCTAGATCGTGATTGTAACGATCCATCCGCGTGTCGAAGTAACTAGTGTCCTCCTCGTTTGTCAACTGAGGCACGAATTCGGCCTTCTGGCGCAGCAGAGTGTGCCAGTTCACACCGAAGAAGTACGGATGATCCTTGACCTCGTGTGAGCCGCCCGTGCCCAGACGATCCCTCGGGCTTTGGTGCAACAGCGCCGTTATTATGTCCCTCGCTTCGTGCTGAACCGGCCAGTCCTCCTCGTCAGGCCACTCGATGTCGTCGTTCACCGTGTGAGCGAAAAGCTCCTCGGGCGTGTCGCCGAAAAACGGCACACACCCTATGAGAAATTCGTAAAGAATTATTCCCATCGACCACCAATCGACGGGCTTTCCGTAACCCTGGCGTAATATTACTTCCGGCGCTATGTACTCCGGCGTTCCGAAGACCTGCTTGTCGGAAAATTGACGAGTGTCACGGTCTATGTAACCCTCGTAGAGATTCGTAGCCAGCGACATCAGACCCATCTTGCTGAGACCGAAGTCCGTGAGTTTTATGTGACCTAGCGCTGTTATCAGAAGATTGTCGGGCTTCAAGTCACGGTGAACTATTCCGTAACTGTGGAGATACTCGACCGCTAGAACCGTCTCAGCGAAATAGAATCTCGCCATGTCGGGCGGTAAGGGCCCGATGTTCTTTAAAAGATTCGCGCAATCTCCTCCCTCCACGTACTCCATCACCAAGCACAAGTGTTTCTGCAAAAGGTAAGTCGTTTGTTAGTTTACACCAGAGCTCTGCGCGTTACTTCGAGTACCGGGTACTTGTTTGGTACTTGAAATACAGAATTATGTTTTGGTACTTCAAATACCTACTTGAAATACACAAGTACGTTTTAGTATTTCAAGTACGTACTTGAAATACAGAAGTACTTTTTAGTACTTCAAGTACGTACTTGAAATACAAAAGTTCTTCTTAGTACTTCAAGTACAAAAGTATTTTTTAGGTACTTTACCCGGCGTTGTTTTGTACTTTTCAAAAGTGAATGCGAATATTTATTCGAAGTAGTTAACACGCACCTTCGTCTCGAAACTGCAATACATGGAGACAACGAAAGGATTGTCGGTAAAGCTCATGATATCCCTCTCGGCGAAGACTTGTTCAACCTGATTGCGCAGCATTAGATTGTTCTTGTTGATCTTCTTCATAGCGAATCGTTGCCTCGTTGTTTTTTCCTTCACCAAATAAACAGCGCCGTAGGCACCGTTGCTAATGAGCTTGAGCACCTCGTAATCGCTCTCGCACGGAACGCGCTGCGACTTGCCGTCGTCGTCTTTATTCGGACTCGACGTCGCCAATTCCGTGTTGCTGCAATTTGAGCTCGCCGAGTCTTCGAGTTTGTTTATGTCGTCCTGAAGGTCTGTAACTCGTTAAAAATCGATTTGCTAAAGATAGTCGACAAATGATAAACTTTTTCTTAAATTAAGGTGAAACGGAAAGAACCGTTAATTACCTGAGATTGGATCTCTGTTAAGCGAAAGCTTGTTAATTATGTACTGCGGTATATCGGCTTTTATCCCAATAGATATTTTCGCTTGACCCTCAGCCTGCTCGAGCAGGTGATAAAATTCTTCGGGATCGAATTCGAGGCACTCTAAGAGGCGGGCCGGTCGTGAAATTATCAATAAAAGTTTCTTTATCAAGCCAGTCAGCCGCGTTGCCGCCTCCAACGATTTGTCCTTGGTCTATGAACGAAAAATAGAATTCGGAAGGTCACGGCGGCGTCATCGTGGCTCGAAGGTTTAGCTCGAACTATTTATTATGCGATCGTGCGTGCGCGCGCGGGTGTGCGTGCGAGTCTCACCTCCATCAACAGATGTTCCAAATTTTCGCTCATTTCATAAAAGTATCTCGACGTTATGAGCTTTTCCTGTGACTTCTGTAAGCAGTCGCGTGCCATCTCGATTATCTGATGATGCACGAAGCGTATTATGGGCAACGAATCTTGGGCCTGGTGAGAAACCACCTCGTACTCGTCGACTTCCTTGTTTTCGTTTATAAAATTTGTCAGTCGTTCCTCCATTTGTTGCGTCGCCTGAAATGGATATTCATTATTATTTTTTTTTTTTCGTGTCTCACGTGGTGGAACGACAGAAAATGTTTCTGTCAAATTTTCATTGGTCACGAGACCATGACGTTTGTGAATTCCAGGCCGGACTCGTGTGCCCTCGCGAATCAACAAGGAAAATAAATTGAGCGGGACACCGAGGGGTTCGGGAATACCCCTTGCGAGATTTAGCAACATGTGGCCGTGTGTATTTTCGCATGAATATTTTTCCGCTCGGAACCGGCCGCAGAGCTGGGCAGCGAGCCAAAATATTACGTGTCTTTCATTGCTCGAGACTCGGGGCATCGTCGGCGCGGGCATTTACGCGGGAACAATGTTGTTTACTCGTTTACCTTGGGAAAGCGTTCCTTGTACAGGGTGTTCATCATTACTATCTCGTTGTCCAGAACTGGCGAGCGACTCGGACTACTGCAAAATTGAACGGTGAAAAACAAATTTTAGCTCGTTCATTCTTTTTTCTTTTTTTTTTTCTAGCGAAAACAACATCGACCCTTGGCCCTAAAATTGGCTCTAATTGAGTTAATGGTATGAATGTAATATTTCGAGATACGAATACGAAGTGAAAGGTGCGATTTATCAGAAATATTTTTCATAATTAATAATTGAAATGTAATTAATAATTAATCATTTACTAAGCGATTCAGAAGCCTGGTGATCGGCATCTTCCCTACTGCGTAATTATTATTACGCAGTAATAATAATAATTATTTATTTGTTTCGCGAATTTACTGAGAGTTATTTTCAAATTTGTAAATAGTATTATTTTGCATTTGTAAACGCGTATCTCCTCTTCGGCCAAGGTTCGTTTAACTGTTGGGTTTCTCCCATTCGGTCTGTGAATGGGCATGGCCTGTCTATGTACACAGATAAATAAAATAAATAATTTAGCGCACCTCAAGCTTCGAGATCTTGGACGGTGCAAAGGCGATCTTCGGCCCTCTTCCTCGAGGCTGAAGGGTATGCTGCCAGGAATACTGGATATACTAGACCCGGGAAATCCCGGATGCGATGAGCACGGTGTGCCGGGTTTCGAGAAGTGGCAAGACAACATTCTCAGCTCGTCTTTCGTCGGTATATTCGGCAGTTGATGAAGGCGTTCTTGGCTCGAGCACTGCGACTATAAGAGAAGTAAAAAAAAATTTTTTTAAATTAGAAAGAAAAAGAGACAGTCGACGCTCGGTGAGAGATAGATTTAGACTTATCCGAGGACCCTGTTCAAATTACCGAAACGTTGCTGGAGCCAGGAGTGGTGCCGTAACCACTGGAAGGCAAACTCGCGACGGACCATCGCCTGCCGTCAGCCGTGTTCGACGCACCACCGCCGATCCTTTCCGGGAAACATTGCCAAATACAATTGCGAATGAATGGGAGACCAAAATCTAGGGTTTTGAATAATAGTTTCCGAATGGATGTCCCTCTCGATGGTGTTCGAATAGAACCAAAAAAGAACTTTTACGAATATATATAGAGTATCGACGAGCTACAGTTTTATCGTCAATTAATTGGGACATCCATCGAATCGTCTAAATGAAATAATTAATAGCACAGAAATAGATACCTTTTAATTGGAGCAAAAGCAAAATGCGGACTGGATGACATCCTAGGACTCTCTAGGGGACTGCCTACGATCGGGACGAACGCTATAATCGGGAAAACACCAAAAGAATTCGAAATTATTATCTATGCCTACGACAAACTCTGAGCCTTCAATGATAAATAAATTAACGGAAATAAATGAAAAATAGTCGTCGGTAGCTCGCGTCGAGCTCGTTCGACGCTTGTCAACGTTCTAAATCTAACGTAACGAAATGCTCGAAAGATTGATACGGACAGTGAGAGAGATGCGATGTATGCACGAAACGAGAGATAGGACGTAGAGAGACGTGCATCGACAGCAGCACTTCTTCTCTCGGCACTCTCGTTATTGGCCTACATCATATTCTTAAATAAAGTATCCTCTGCCAACGAATTCATTTGCGCAACTTCAGTCACAACAACACTATCTATCTACCGTCTCTCACACCTTCCTTCCTTCGTCCGCGGTTATACCGTCGATTGCCAAATACAATCGTTCGACGATCTAAATTCGATCCGTTTTTATCCGTGTAAGTCGATTATCGCAGAACAAAACCGGGCAAGTGGGGGAGGACTAGGCGCGGCGAGGTTGCAGCCAGACTCACCTGATAGGGGCGAGTGACATCTCGGCAATGTCGGCGAGGTCGTTGCTATGAATGATTTACGATGAGCTGCCTTTGCCGCCCGTCGAGGAATGTTGAATTCGCGCTAGAAAAAACACATCGATCGGGCTTTCGTTAATTCTCATTTTTACACTAATGTTTTCTTTTTCATTTTTTAAATGAAGTCATGAAATTTTTATTTCATACTACGATATAAAAATGAGCACAAGATTAAAAAATAATTGTTTATTTTTTCTTGTAGCTGAAACTATAGAGGATCAATGCTTGCTGACAATAAATCTGAATTCGATTTCAATGGCTTTTTCCAATTTCGACCATGCTTTTCAAGATACAATAGCCAGCGAACACAATGTAACAGTTACGTTGCCGTTTTATTACGACTTCCTAATCGGCAATGTAACCGTAATATAACAGAGATGTTATCTAACACTTCTATCGCCGAGTAGGAAGTCGTAAAATCGCAGTAATGTTCTTGTAACTTGTAGTCGCTGAGTATGAATACTTTTTATCGTAATTTTCACTGAGGACTGGCATTAAAAAAAATAATTGTGCATTGTATCTTGTAGAATCTATAAATATGAAACTAGTACATTACTATGAATTATCATTACTATGAATATCAATACTATGTTATGAATACTAATGTAACCATAACATAAAAAAGCTATTATCTAACAGTTCTATCCCTGAGTAGAAAATTGTAAAATTGCAGTAATGTTCTTGTAACTTGTGTTCATTGGGTATGAATACTTTTTATCCTAATTTTCATTGAGAATTGGCTTACCATATGAACCGATAAAGAGGGTGCAGACTTTCCAATAGCAGAATTTCTCATGCGCACTAAATTCGAAAGTTCGCCTCCGACTGCAAAATTAAAATCATATACTTTATTATTTTACAAAAAAATGTGTTTTTCTTCTCCTTTTTTTTAGAAACTGTTCTAATTAAAGAAGACCTACCAGGACGAACGGGAGCTTCCTTGCTGACAACTGTGGGTGGTTGAGGTTGACGAGCAGCAGAATCTGCCTCGGCGTTGCTCGTACTGTCCTCCGCCTCAGCCTGGTCAAAGACCAGGACTCTGGCAGAGTTTCCATGAGATCTTAGGCGAGGTCTGCTCGGTCTGTTCCTTACAGGATCCATGCTTCTACAGTTCCTTATACAAGATATATCACAGAGAGGCTGAAACATGATGATACATACTCATTTACTCCAAATAAACATTATCACAAATTATAAAAAAAAATATAATAAACCAATTTTTTTTAAATCCATAAAAAGGCTGAAATGTGATGAAACATACTCTTTTACTCCAAAAAAGCAATAACGCAAATTATCTAAAAAAAAAAAAAGAACAGTGAAAATGATATTTTCACTGTTCCAGTTAAAGTAAAAAAACAAATTTCAATCAAGTAAATTGACCAAAACCACAGCTTCGATAATCGAATAAAAAAAAAAGAGACTCACGACAGTTCAATAAAGTGAGAACAAATTGAATCGCGAAAAAGTCGACGTCGGCGCGAAGACTTCGAACCGACGAGTGAGCGATGTGGAGAAAAAAAAAAAAAAAAACAATACAAAGCTTTTATGTACACATCGATAGGATTGATATTGTCGCGAAATAGGATCTGTACACAAAAAGCTTGTATGGAAGACTATTGATAGTGGGATTGCAATTTATCGAGAAACATATAGCGAATCGTGCAACTCGATCGTTTTTTCCGGCGATTGTAAATTGCTCGATTAAAATTACCTTCGAAATCCTCGAGGGAGTGACCCGCGCGAAAGAGTCGGACTCTCAGGACTCCGGGGAGCTACGAGTACGAGGGAGATATACACACAACACGAAACGCACGGCGACTAAGGCGACGTTCGCGAAGCACGAAGTTTTCGAGAATTTCTTCACGCGAAAGGTACATCACAGCCATTCTCGTTTATCGTTCCGCCTCGTGCACGAAAGTGACACGATATTTCGTTTTATGGATCGCATCGCGCGAACTCACAAACGTCCCGAGGGAGACGGGCGAAAAATTAATTACGAAACTCGACGCGACCATGGGTTCTGACTCATGACGGAGTGAGGAAGAGAGAAAGAGACAGAAAGAGAGAAGGAGACTAACGCACCCACACAGAGGCACATCAGCAGCGGCTCATTCGCGAGCCCACACTGGCCTATACAACTGCGATCGAGTTCTCTTCTTGGCTATAGTTTTCGTTAGTGTATGCGCGACGCGCGCACCGGCGACCCTCTCCCAGGCGGGTCGCTCCCTACACAGGGCCGTACGCATCGTGAGTGAGTTTCAATGGCCACATTTCCATATCAGCTGCAAATTGCTAGCTTACTACAGTAGGCTTCGAGTTTTGCTACCGATCGGGTATTTTTGGCGCCAAATTCATTTCAGCCGAAAGTCGTTTGGCGTCAATTCCGGTCCGGAAAATTAATTTTTCAAGCGGAGCTGCCAACATATAGGCGAAACGTCACTTCCGGTTTGAAGATTTCAGTTTCCGGAAATGGGAAGTGACCTTTCCCCTAAATGTCGTCGGTTACGGTTGGAAACTGAGATTTTTAAATCGGAAGTGACGTTCCCCGTAGATACTTCCGGTCGAAAAATCAAATTCTCAAACCGAAAGTTTTTCGTTTTTCGAACAGCTTAGATGCTTACAAACGATCCGCAGAAGGCGCAAGCGCCTGCGAGTTCTTGCAGCTATGACGGACCAATTTGCATGATTCTACTATTTTCTCGCTTTTCGCGAGATAGCGCGAAAGGCCGTTTCGCCCGTGGAACACTAAAATGTTCGACTCGCGATACGCTGGAACTATGAAAGGAATGATGGAGTTATTTGTGGTGGAAGTTGACGAGACGTTATTGTTGAAGCTTTCAACTAATTTTTAATATTTTGTTACAGACTTTTACTCAGGAGCTTGATGCACAGATCGAAATGCAAGCAAGTTCAGCTCTTCAATTTTTACAAATTTCTCTCGCGATATCCAAGAGTAGGGGTGGCTCAACCCCTTCAAGGAGTGCGGTCTCCGGTCGTTGGCCAGGTCCCGTCTCCTTCATGGAGTCCCGCGGAAGCTACTTAGTCCGCTGGGGTTCCGAACTGCCGATGATGAAAGCATGTGCATAATTTTATGAGTTTGAGCCCTTTTTTTCACCGGCGTCAAAACAAGCTTGCGTTCCACATCGTGTCCACATCTGACACCAATTATTGGGAGAACGTTCTACGCTCTGAATGGGTTATGCCAATTAATATAAAAGTTGGCGAATGAGCATTTCGGTCTGACAATAACTATTCAATGCCCATTCGCATTATTTTATATTTTAATCAGACCAATCACGTGCTGTGCACAATTCGGCCATCTATTAATATCGGGTTTACCAATTACATCAGTTACACAGCTAATAATGAAAGTCAGCCCTTTTTTGATGAAAGTGACTTGGCGGAAATACTTTTGGCGTAAATGATGCAAATTTACATTCGAGTGTGAAATCATGACCCGAGTAAAGACGTCAGCGCCGCAATTATTGTTCAATGTTTTTATGATCGTTTCGTAATTGTTGCCGCGTGACATTTACGCAATTTTTTGCTGATTTTTTTTCCATGAGAAAAAAAGAGATTCACTTGTTTTCAGAATTACGAACGCACACTAAGACAATCATAAATCCACATTTGACACATACTGGCACGTTTAAAATAACTCTACGGGTATACAAGTTTGGCTCTTTCTTTTGATGTTTTGTTCGACAGAGAATCGAGATCGCGCACTAATCTCATTGGCACGTCGACATACATGTGCATACGATCAGTGATTAATCGAATATTGTGCATTGTTTTGCGTTTCTTTTCTTGTTCCTTTTGGCCCGTTGAATTGAGCTTGCGGCAATCGGTCTATTCAGAAAATGAATAAACATTGAGGTTCACCGCACTTCGGTGCAGTTCGAGACTCTGCTCAATTATTTGCGTACATAAAAATATTATACTAATATCATACTCCTATCCATTCACGCCGAGTCCTTCATAGACTCTGAATTTCCTGCGCCTGTGCAACGAATTTCCTGCGAACAAAAAATATGATTATTATAACGTCTAACGGTTGTTGTAAAAAAAATAGAAAAAAAAACCTGTCATTTAGCCTTCTAATTTTACAGCGCAATACTTACTCTATTATTCCTGGCAATTCTTGATAGCGGCATATCCACTTATGACCGAGCTGGTGGCTCGACGATATTCGCGTCATGTGAATTTTGTTCGTTTCGTTTCCTCGAAACTGTAACGCTGCCTTGTAAAGCTGAAACGTAATCGTTTCATAGATACAACGATTTTTTTTTTTTTTACAATTTCGTTACCGACATGGTAGCCCGCAATAAGATAAGTAGCCCAGTTTCCCTCAACCTTAGAGCACTAAACGCGGTTTTCCGTTACTTATACGCCGGTTGTCTTGTTGGTTCAAAAAAAGAAAAACTGTTTTCCGATCTTCAACATGCCGTCAATTTTTTTTTTTTTTTTTTTTTGCATAAAACCAAAGCTGTAATTATTGTTACTGTAAATCGCATTCGATGTCGATAACGGGGACAGTTACGGAAACTGGGCTATTAGCTCATTATTTACATACCTTCTCGCCAAGAGCGAAGGGTACAACGCGGTCGTCTTCCGCATGGAGTATCATAATGGGGCATTGAATTTTTTCCACGTGTCTGTCCGACTCGAATCTCAGGTTGTTGCCGTAAAAGGGCTCAACGATTATCCAATCAAACCACGGCAGATGCCTGAATAACTGAGCGAACGGATGCTCCCTCAGCTCGTCGGCTATGTTGTTGAACGGCGATTCGAGGAACAAACCGGCCGGCTGAGATCCTTCCGCGGCCAACTGCGCCAGGGCATGGGACGACACTCTGCAAGGTCAGGACGGTCATGGTAATTCGGTTTAAATTTCATATCCCTCATCTGTGAATGGAGTTTATAAAAAATGCAGAAACCTTACCCCGTTCCCAGAGAATGACCCCAAACGAATACCGGAGCTGTACCGTTTACTTTCTTCATGAGCCATTGCAAAACGTATTTACTATCGGCGACGACACCGGCTTCGGATAACTCTGCTGGATCGCTGTCTCCGTAACCTGGTTAACATACGTATCGTTCTTTTCGTATAACTTTCAAGCCCCCACAATTTGTACTCGTCGTACGCGTATTACGTAAGTCTATTGGCCTCACTTCGATAATCGAAACACACTAAGTGATAGTCGAGTCGTTGGAAAAGCTCGTAGAGCTCGACCCTGTGTCTGCTAGCTCTGTTACCGCTGTTCCCGTGCATGTACAAAAATATTGGTCTCTTCGCATTACTCAATGCGGTCTCGTACCTCTCGTCGCTCCACGTCTCCGAGCCGTTCACCAAAGACCGCGGCAAAATTTGCCTGTAATGTTAAACCAACGGATAACATCTGCAACTAAATCTTAGCGACAACTTTACAGTTTTGCAAACAGTATTATTTACATTTACTGTAGAATGTTTGTTATAAATAAATAACTCACCATGTACCGATCTTCACACCTTCATCAGTAGTGAGATAAAAATTTCTCGCACCCTCGAGTCCTACCGACTCCGGCTTGGCGAAATCCACACTAGGTGGCCAATGGACTGCAAACGAAAATCGCATCATCATTGTCGTCTCATCGTATTGCATCGCATGAATAATCATTTATGAGAGGCACACGTTTGAACAGGGCAGTGACTCACCAAAATTTAAGAAGAGTATTTTTCTCTGTATCGTATAAGAGTAGTGAAAGACAAGCGGCAGTATTCCGAAGATGATGATGTAACAGACGATGGACACTTTCATGGCCCATAATACGAATCTGCGAATCAGAGAATAGTGTTAAAAAACGATGGATCGAGACATTTTTTTCGTGCATCCAAATGCTGACATCGAGAACAATATTACTATGCACTAAAATAAATAAAAATACATTCGTTTCTCGCCTTCACAAGCGCCTGGAAAATGATCGAATGAACAAAAATAAAAGAAATACATTTTAAATCATAATTGTGCTTTCTAAGCTACAAGCCTATCGATCTTAATTTTTGTAAATATTATTCGTACCCTTCGTACCCTTTAGTCACCACAAAAGCACCATTCCGTTACTCATGTAAAGAAAGAACACAGTACAGACGTAGATCAGTGAACAGGTAGAAGAGGCGACCGCTCGAGTGACGGACCAACGACTAACCCGAGCGACGGAAATGAAACGGTCTGTTTATCCAGCGATCAGTAACCAATTCGTGATATCAAATTTGCATGCAGAAGCGAGTGAATACGTAATACAATGTGATTGATTGCGATGTCAATGAACTAGGTGAATTATCGTCTAGAATTATCGTGTCGTCTTTTTTTTCATAACAATCGACATACTCTTTATATTTTTCTCTGCACTTTTTTTATTATACTCCAACAATATTTATCCACAATAAGCGTGATTATGAGTAAGATAGGAATAGACTTACATTCCCGTATACCAAATATCAAGGACGAAGAATGGTACCAGCGCCGCCAAGAGTAGATAAGACGACCGCATGTTTTTTTTTGTATTAAAAAAAATAAAGATATTTGTTTTGCTTTTTGTTAGTGAGTTAAAGTCGAACTGCTCTGTCAGATGGAGTCCCTTCCCGCTGTACACACGTGTTCGATGCGGTGGTAGGAGAAAGTTATTTTGTCACAATTTGTGTTAGGCCCACTTTACCGATCGGTAGCTTTTTGATATTTTCGTTAAAAATGTTGGCAGTCAAGGAGACGACTCGGCGACGAGTGGGAAACTACTCTCAGCTCTGGACACGCCGCAACGAGAACTGAGAACAATTTTTAACAGGATTAGGTGTTTTTGCAGCTGGTATATGAATCAACGTTTGTGTGTGTTATTTGTAGCAAGCTCTCACAATGAATCATTGCACTCCAAAGGCCAGCGTTCTATGCTCTTATCTTATGATTTTCAATTATCTCGTTACGAATACAACTAACAACCGCCGACGATTATTCTATTCAAACCTTCGCATCGCATAGCTGAATGGAACACCTTACTACAGAATAGACCGTCAAGGCCAAACAAGGAAACCAGTGAGCTTGTTAATATGGCCCGTTGACGACGAAAGTGCGGGAATCACTGACGTTTCTCTTATCTCAATGTGCGAGTAGTCCGGAAAGTCAAGGTCAGATACGTACGCGGTTCGCGGTTCCCGAGAATTGCAACAAACTACGTTTCAAGGATCTCAAGTTGTTGACAACACAGCTGGGCAAATACCATAAGTACGCATTGAAGTGGCAAGTACTTTAAGTACAGAGCACAGGGTAGTTCTTGAGTACTGGCAGAACTTAATAGCTCAAGCTCTGAGTACTGGACGCTGACATAGTACTTGATACTTCAGTACACAGTTAGTTTTCTTGCCCAGCTCTGGTTGACAACGAGTGTTTAAGATAAATGCAGCACAGATGAAAAAAGAATTTCTTGTAGCTCGTAAAAAAGTTAAGATAAAACGAATGTGAAGAATGTTTGTACACAAATGCCCACCCAAGTATTTCCCCCCACTGATGTTCCATGAATTGATATGAGAATGTTTTTACGACGCAATTAGTTACAGCCTTATTGATCTGAAGCCAGAAGAAATAAATTATCTTAATTATGCAGCAAATCTTCTCTAGCTTGTCCAGATGACAAATTTACGGGTATAAATTACGATAAAGGAAAAAAATTGGGAAAAAAAGAATGTGGAGAATGTTTGTACACAAATGCCTGCACAAGTAGGGAAGAGCTGGGCAAAAGGGACCGTAGATAAAAACGCTATTTTCCAATAAATTTAGGTTTGACTACGGGGCAGAACATTTGGATATATCAATTGCAGCAAAATTGAGCATCCAAAAACCATTGGAAAATTATGTTCTGCCCCACTGTCCCGTTTTTCCCCACTGTCCCGTTTTTCCCCACTCTCCCCTACTTCCCGCTACCAATGTTCCACGAGGTGATATGAGAATGTCGTTATGATGCATTTAGTAAGCCTTATCGAACTAGAGCCAAAAAAAAGATATCTTATCTCCAGAGTGCACCAGGAAGATAAACAAATGGAAGAGTGCGTGTTAAATTCTCACCTCTATCCGAGTCACTCATCAAGCTCAGCGGCACAGAAATGATTTGAAAGTTTGAACATGATTGCTAAAAGCACGCTTGCACTATTAATTATATTTCTTTGCGAGCTTATACACGTATAAAGTTAATTTTAGTTTATAGGCCAAGTAGAGCGGTCATTCTATTATTGTTCCGAATCCGAAGCTTTCTTCAATCTAATCTATTTCCTCGCAGTTTGCAACTAGAGCGCGAGGCCACTTTGCTGTGCCTCTGTTACTATTTTCCACGACAATGCCAATAAAAATAATTGCTATCACCATGCATTTATGACTAAAAGCTATGCAATACCTTTTAACAAAACGCTTCTTAGGTATCCAGTATACCATAATAAAAATTAAAAAATTTTAGCAACTTGCAATTTCTTCTTTTTGTTATATTTTTAACTTTTTAAAAACTATATCTCGATCTGTTGACTGGTTGTTCAACGGTGAAAGTCCGCGAATAATTGTATTTTATGTAATATATGCGCTATACCGAGCAACACAACTGTGCATGATTTGTACGTGGACATTGAAGCGGTGCAAGAGGTTTTTACTAGCTAGTTCATATATATATCATCGTACGTGTAGTACACCGGTGCGTGGAAATCGTATCTACGCTCTATGTAATATATATATAATATGTATATTGTATATCGATCGTCGACTATACTCGCCGACGTTTATAATGACTTTTTTAGTGTTTTATCGCGACGACGAACGGTGGAAAACAGACGTTTAGGCATAATAGAACGTTTCGGTGGTGGGTTAACAAAGAAAGTATAAAACAATTAGTCAACTGACAGGCGCTGTGTCTCGGAGAAAACTGACAAACGATCGAACTCCACTTGTCGGCGGTGGCGCAGCTGTCCTCCTCACTTTTTTTTTTTTTTGTTTTGTTGTAAACTTGAACTTGCCGAGCAACAATCGGAGCGAGCAGGGTCGAGTGTGTCTCGAATGGGTTGGGAGACGAGATAATTGCAAGCATAGATTACGCACAGTAGTAGTTAACCCGGCGCGACGAAAAATCATCTTGACCGACGTTTGGTAGGGACGGAGAGAAATTTGCATATCATCTTCGCAAGATTTTTTTTAAGAGCATTTGCAATACCGCGATCGGTAATAAAGACTGTAATCAACTTTTCTCACGTATTCTGGCATGTACGGTCAAAAGAAAAGTCTCGTCGAATGCCGAGTTGATATCCGCTTCCGATGAAACTTTTCTTTTCATCGTACATGTGAGAATCCGTGAGAAAAGGTGATTACAGCTTTTGATACCGACTGAGCCCGAGATGGACGGGGGGGAGGTATGTCATATGGTCTTAAGAACATGTGAAACACTATGGAGTGCGAAAGAGATAGCATCAGTGGCGTTCTCGGCGGAGCGAGGGAGACACGCTGAGAACGTGTTTCACATGCTCTTAATGTTCGCATTCGATACTTCGAGTACGAACACCAATCCTCAGAATTCGACCTCCCGCTCCACGGCTCCAATCCAGTTAGTGCGCGGTTAGGCAATCCCATCCAACTTCTTCTTCTTCTTCTACAATTAATCCGGATATTCAAGTCCCATCCAACTACTGACCGCGAACGATTGTGCTTGACTCTGGGGACCACCGAAGCCGGACATCCACCGTGCATCTATCGCTGTCGGTTTAGCGAGAAATTTTGCGAATTTTGCCGCCGCCGACGAGAGCGGCATCTACAATCGAGGCTTCAACCCTTTCCTCAAGCTCCATCCGTTCGGGACGACCATCGGGATAGCTCGAAATCGCGTGAACTCGGTCCGCTCAGCGTTATACAGCAAAATACGGGAAAAATGGCGGCGACCGTCGATTCAGTTAGAGAAAAGGCTCTTCAAGATTACAGAAAGAAACTACTCGAGCACAAGGAAGTCGAGTCTCGTCTCAAGGAAGGTGAGTCGTTCGTTGGGCGAAATGGGATGCGAAAAAAATTATCAAACGTGAGAGATTTTAAGTTCATAACCTACTCCGGCTTAACTCTCTGTCAAAAAGCCTCCGCCGTCATTGAAAGCTACCGTTCCATCTTCAATCTGTATCTTGTAGCAAATCATTGAGAACTTACGGAATAACATTCGATTTTTTATTTCTCCAGTGCGAGAACATCTGAAGGATCTTACGAAGCAGTATGACAAGTCTGAAAATGACCTCAAAGCTCTTCAGAGCGTGGGACAGGTAAGAAACTTTTAGATGCTAGTTTTTGGAACCCTGCAATAAAGGATTAAAGATAATATGAAACACCCTCGTCCCCGTCTATCCCGGGCTCAGTCGGTATTTAAAACTGTAATTAACTTTTCTTAAGGCTTCTCGCATGTACGTCAAAATAAAAGTCTCATTGGAAGCGGATACGATCTTGGCTTTTGATGAGACGTTTCTTTTGACTGCAAAAACCCACCCAGCTTACAAAAGTTGATTATAGATTTTATTACCAACCATGGTATTGTATATGCTTTAAGGGGAACCAGGCAAAACAAAAGTCTCACTGGAGGCTGGAATTAAGTGCCCTTCTGATGCGACTTTTCTTCTGACAGTTACTGCTGGCATGTTAAAAAAATTAATTACAGTTTTTGATACTGACTGAGACTGGATTAGGTACAGAGGAGGATGTTTCACATAATGTTAATGAATTTTTACCTTATAATCAATGTTTTAGATCGTTGGCGAGGTGCTGAAACAACTGACGGAAGAAAAGTGTGAGTGTACAAGTTGTTAAATTAGAAATTATAAAGACTCATCACTTGGTCTTTAAATTCTACAAAGGTTAGCTCTGATAGGCATTATATTGTAATAGAATAGATATAGGCATGTAGGAATCGATTTTTGTAGAAGTATATTTTAAAGTAATGGTGGCTTATTTTTGTTGTGATAATCAATCGCTAATCAGTAATAATTTTCTGCAGTTATCGTCAAAGCTACAAATGGCCCGCGTTACGTCGTGGGGTGTCGGCGTCAGTTGGACAAGAATAAGTTGAAATCTGGCACGAGAGTAGCCCTGGATATGACTACTCTCACGATAATGCGGTATCTTCCTCGCGAGGTTCGTCGATCAAATTTCTGCATCTATTATTTTTTTTTTTTTTGTAACAAAAGAACTCATCCAACAAGTTTTCTCACATCGCAGGTCGATCCTCTGGTTTACAACATGTCCCACGAGGACCCCGGCGACGTCAGGTACTCAGCGATCGGTGGCCTGGGCGAGCAGATTCGGGAGTTGCGCGAGGTGATCGAACTTCCCCTGCTGAATCCCGAGCTCTTCCAGAGGGTCGGAATAACCCCGCCGAAGGGTTGTTTACTGTACGGTCCGCCGGGAACCGGCAAGACGTTACTGGCACGCGCGGTGGCGAGTCAGTTGGACGCCAATTTCCTGAAGGTCGTTTCGAGCGCCATCGTCGACAAATACATCGGCGAATCGGCCCGATTGATTCGCGAGATGTTCAACTACGCTCGCGATCATCAGCCCTGCATAATATTCATGGACGAGATCGACGCTATCGGAGGACGAAGATTTTCCGAGGGCACGAGCGCCGATCGCGAGATTCAACGAACTCTCATGGAACTGCTCAATCAGATGGACGGCTTCGATTCGCTGGGACAAGTCAAAATGATAATGGCCACGAACAGACCAGATACTCTCGATCCGGCGCTACTCCGTCCCGGAAGGTTGGACAGAAAGATCGAGATTCCCTTGCCGAACGAACAGGCTCGATTGGAGATATTGAAAATTCACGCGGCTCCTATAGCGAAGCACGGCGAGATCGACTACGAGGCCGTCGTAAAACTCTCGGACGGTTTCAACGGCGCCGATCTCAGAAACGTCTGCACCGAGGCTGGCGTATTCGCGATACGTCTCGAACGCGAATACGTTATTCAGGAGGATTTCATGAAGGCCGTCCGAAAAGTCTCGGACAACAAGAAACTCGAATCGAAGTTGGACTACAAACCAATTTAATTACTCTTTTTATTTCCCTCCCGTCCCCTAAGCTTATATAAAAACGACCGTTAATAATCGCTCCGTGTCACCGATCGTGGGCGCGCGCGAGGTTCGGATGTGTAAGATTTAACAATAAACTGCGATACGATTTGTATTTATCTATAAACGAGAAAAAAACAATGAAACATGAATTATATATACATAGAAAAAAGAAAAATACAAGCCGATTCACGAGTTTCCTAAACAAGATTTCTTTCTCTCCCGGTACCTCCTGCACATTGTCATACTTTCGCTTGTAGAGAATAGGAAATAGGCTCTCCTTTTTCGCAGATTCGACCAAGTTCGATTGAGACTCCAATGTTTTATTGGCACCGGTTCGGTGTATGCGCGATACGTCTGGAACGCGAATACGTTATTCACGAGGATTTCACGAAGGCCGTCAGGAAAGTCTCGGATAACAAGAAACTCTAGTCCAAGCTAGACAGCAAACCAATTTAATTATCTTTGTAATATTTTCCTCCCCTCCTAATCTTATGTAAAAAATCGACCGTTAATAATCGCTTCGTGTCGCCGATCGTGAGCGCGCACCAGGTTCGGATGAAGATTTAACAATTAAACTGCAATGCGATTTGTATTTATCTAAAAAACAAGAAAAAAAAAATGAAACATGAATTATATATACATAGATGTTTAAAAAATACAAGCCGATTCACGAGTTTCCTAAACGAAAGTTCTTTCTCTATACTCTTGCACGTTGATGTACTTTCGTTTGTAGAAAAATCGGAAATAGGCTCTGCTTGTTCGCGTTGTTTCTCAGATGGAACCAAGTTCCGTTGAGAGACTTCAATTGTCTATTGGCCGCTTCGCCCGGCTCGAACCTCAAGTCGACGCAATTGTAAACTTTAACTCCATGGACCTCCCTCGGCTCACGAGTTTCCTAAACGGGATTTCTTTCTCTCCTGGTACTCCTGCACATTGTCGTACTTTCGTTTGTATAGAATTGGAAACAGGCTCTGCTTGTTTGCATTGTTTCTGAGATTGGACCATGTTCGGTTGAGAGACTCCAATTTTTTATTGGCCTCACTGTCCAGCTCGAACCTCGACTCTACTCGCTTGTAAACTTTCACTCCGTTGTCCTGCAGTATCCAGAGTTCGTTGTCCCTCAGCAGGCACTCCAGTGGTTCCTCCTCAACGATGATCGTCTCGAGATACTCGACCTCCAGATCTTTGCTGACGGCGTAGACTAAAATTCTTCTGCTGCTGTACAGACTGACCGCGAGCAGGGCTCTACGTTCGTCGAGCTGTGTAATTCGCAGATGCTTGACCGGCAGAGTCTCGACGGTTTCCGTCAGTTCGAAGCATTTCAGGCTCTCGTTGAGCTTGTCCAGCTCGTCAGCAGGAATCTTGTCGCCGAAAGCGACGCTCGCGAGTTCCTTGCCGTTCTTGTAGTCCCAAAATTTGAGCGTTCCGTCGCCACCCGCGGACACGAGGACGCTCTCGTCGCGCGGAAGCTGCGCGACGGCGGTTACGAATTTTTTGTGCCCCAAGCAGTAGGACACGATGTTGTAGGCGTTAGGAAAGGCACTAACGCGGATTTTCTCGTCCCTGTCGGTGGTTATGACGTGTCTGTTGTCCTCTGTGACGAGGACGTCGAGCAGCATCGACAAGTGGCCGAGAATCAACTTGCCGTTCTCGTCGGGTTTGATAGAGGAGAAGAGATAAGCGTCGCCCGACTTGTCCGCGACGACAATGTCGTTCGAGGGAGTGAAACGTGCCTTGCTCGCCGCTCTAACCAGTGTTCTGTTGGATATCAAAGCGCGGTCCGATCTTCCGTAGAGACACAGCTGCTTGCGGTTCGTGCATACGCAAAAAAAATCACCGTCCTTCGAGACGAAGACCGCGGTTATTCCGTGATAAGAATCTATGTCGACGTTGTTGTGGATCTTACTGTCCTTGTCCGACGATAATTTGGGCAACGATATCGTCGCCTCCTTGCCGGTGGCTGTGTCGTAAGTCAACAGAGTTTCTCCCGTACACATTATCATGTCACGGTCGTAAATCGCGAAACTCATTGTCAATCAAATAATTGTTACGATACTATTTTTAAAGGTTTCCGCAGGATAAACAACAAACAAGAAAAACGTGCTCCCTACCGGCTGTCCCCTCCAATCTTTCGACGGACTCTTTTCTATCCCCACTACGTCTGTTCTTCTGCATTCACGGGAAATGAGCGCCAAAAGATAGATACTTTCGATTCAGCGTTTTTTATTATTGTATCGTGATTGCGCATGCGCACAGTCGTTTTCTGGTATGAACTCTTACCATAAAAAGAATTTTTCATGACACATTATCATGTTTCAGTCGTAAGTCGCGAAACTCATTGTCAGTCGAATAATAGTTTTAACTCTTTGCGGAGGATAAACAACAAACCCAACGTGCTCCTACCGGCTGTTTCCTCCAATCTTTCGACGGTCTCTTTTCTATCCCCACTACCTCCGTTGTTCTGCATTCACGGGAAACGCGCGCCAAAACATGTCTCACGTCGGCAGCTAACCCGGTCCGCAGTTCCGACGTTTTTCTTCCACTATTTTATGATTTTTATATTTATGACACACCGAGTGGAATTTTTTCATTACAAAACATGCCCATTACGATAAAACCAACGCGCTACGCGCATCCCGAAGGGCACACCGGCGTTTGTTACTACAGTGGTCAGAAGTAAGTTTGTGATGTTTTTTTTCCTTTCATTGTTTACATTGTTCGCAACGTCCTGTGATTTATTTTCGTACCTTTTTTGTTTAGGGGTGGAATCGTAACATGCGGAGCCGACGGGGATGTGAGATACTGGTTGAATTTGATGGACGACGATCCCTCTGCCACTTGCATCGCCGAACAGGCTACAGCAGTTGTTTCGAAGGTTTGTGTGCCTCAATTTTCTCTACCTTCCCAATTGGTTCGCAATGTAACTTTTTTTTTTTATTGGTTTTGAATTACAGAATGGTAAACTGTACGCTTCAAACGAGAACAACACTGTAAAAATGCTAACAGCCACAATATAATATTTTTCTATTGTTCTTGAATTACAGAATGGCAAACTGTACGTAGGAAACGACAACAACACTGTACAAATTCTAACATTCCCGGATCTGGAGAAGGAAGGTGTAGTCACCAGGTTCTCGGCAGCAGTTTCTGCGTTAGCTACTGCAAAGAACAGCAACTTCATTGTCTCCGGAGCTTGGTGAGAGAGTAAAGAATAAGTCACGAATTTGAAAGCTGGAGCTACAAACTTCGGTTCTCGAGATCATTTCCTGTCTATAATGTTCTTTTGTTTAAAAAAATATATATTTCAGTGATATGAGGATTCAGGTCACAGACATCGAGACCTCGAAGAACATTGAACTGAATGGCCATGAGGCTCCTATTCTGGGCCTGTCTCTGGACCCCAAGGAGGAGTATGTGGCAAGTATCTGGAGTACTAAAAAAAACCACCATATTATGTTGCAATACAAACTTTTGTTTGAGCCCTGGAAATTCACGACTTTTTAAACTATTTCTCATTCTCTGGTATAACTTTCAGGCTTCCTCGAGCGCCGACGGTACAATACGTATCTGGAGAATATCCGAAAAAAAATCGGTTCACACATGGAACAACGTTGTACCGAAGTGCAACTCATTTTTCACGGCTAAAAGTTACTCCGCACCGTCGTTCAACTGCAACGACGGTAGCACCCTAGCTTATCCGCATGGCAAAGACATCATTATCGTTGAGCGAAACACTTGGAAGGAAAAAAATCGACTCAAGTGTTCGGATCTGAGAACGGTGGGTTGTGATCCATCGACCGGTATAATTCGACGATCCGAGAATACTCGTCGATGAATCTATTTAATCATAATGATTTAATCTTCAGGAACTCAGCATATGTAAATATTCCGAGTGCGGAACTCGACTAGCCGCCAGTTCGGTTCACGGCGAGATCGTAGTTTGGGATGTGGAGAGCGGTGAAACTATCGGATACGTCGAACATCATCAGAATCCAAAGATTACGACTCTCGCTTGGAATTTGGACAAACCGAACGAATTGGCCTTTTGCGACAGTCTCGGACAATTGGGTTGCGTCGACGTTGTAAGTTTTCCGAAGATTAGTTCGTATCTCGATTATTTACAAACGTTTTCGTACGCAGATCACCAGCGACAAATCCGTGGATGACTTGATCTCCGAATTCCCGAGCGGCAACAACGACGTCGATGACGATCTCGAGATCGGCGGCGACAATTATCTGAACGGAATCGACGACGACGACAACGACGACGAGAACGTTATATCGTTGAACAAAATAAAAACGTCAGTCGCGAGATTGAGTGACGACGATGCGAAGAGTCATTCGGACGTGAACTCGGAATTCGTTCGCGCTGAGACGAAAGCCGCGATACCCGAGATCAATCTGCAAGCGCCTTTTCAGCCGGGAAGCTCACCGGTTCACCTTCTCTCGCGCTTCATGGTGTGGAATGACACGGGAATAGTCAAATGTTACGCCTCTGAGGACGAAGAGGACTCCAGCATCGAGGTCGAGTTTCACGACGCAACGATTCACCATACCATGCACATTAACAATTATTTGAGGCACACGATGGCAGCTTTGTCGTCGCAAGCTCTGGCTCTCAGTTGTCCGGCTGTTGATGGCGCGCTCAGCAAACTCGTCGTCGTAGTTTTACAAGGTAGGTTGTTGGTTAATAAAAAAAAAAAAGAAAAACGAAAACGATAAAGTGAAATTATTTAAACATATTTTCCATTAGCTTTTTCGATTTCGATAGTAAAAGTACTTCAGCGTTTTCAATTTATTTTACAAATGCTAATTCTTGTCTGCTTTCATTTTTTTAAAGGCTGGGGTTCCGGGAACAAGGAATGGTCGATAGAACTTCCGGAAGGTGAAGAGTCTCAATGTTTGGCGGTGGGTGATACGTTCGTGGCTCTTGCGACTTCCCGAAGAAATTTGAGACTGTTTATGGTCGGTGGTATTCAGAGGGAAGTAATAGCGTTGCCAGGATCGCCGGTTACGATGAACGGGTACGGAAGTCACCTCGTTGTGGCTTATCACACGGGTGTTGGGGCATCGAACGATCAACACATGAATCTCATGTGGATAAGAATACGAGGCCCGGACTTGCGGAGTCAAACTCTCAGCGTGCCACTCGCACCGTCCTGCGAATTGATGTGGCTCGGTCTTTCCGATCTCGCGTCGCCCACAGTTATGGACGAGGAGGGGCTCGTCAAAATCTACGATAAAAAGTCTTCTCTCTGGAGAGTCGCGGTCGATACCGATAAACAGGTAATTTCGAGCTGATACACAAATTCGAATTATTTACTGCGCTCTGTCTGGTCGGTAAAAAAATGTTTCAAAATTAATTAATGAGTTGGAAGCCTTGTTTTACATAAACTGGTTCTGAAATTTCTAACACATTTGCGGTTGTAATTTCCAGTAAAATTTTTATTTTTAATGGCATGTTTTGTAATTTTCTGGCAAAAGATTTGCAATTTTAACCTCTGGTATTCTAATTTAAACTTTTATTAACGGCTCGAACTTGATTTTCAGTGCAAGGGAAAAATGGACCACTTTTTCGTAATCGGTGTGAGCGAGAAGGAGAGAAATATTCGATGCGTGCTGTGCAAGGGCAGTCGTTATCCGGCCACGACTCCACGACCGACGGTGAACGAGATACCAATGATTCTTCCGCTCTGCGAGCCCGAGTCCGAAAAAACTGCCAAGGAAGCTCAATTATGGCAAATCGGTAGTCATCCGCTTGACGAAAACGAAGCCGTGCTTTCTCTCATCGCTGTAATTATATTTTTTGTTCGATCCAGATAACATTTCGATTGACAGATTATTTTCACCATTTTTTAAATTTCTTTCGCAGTTCGCATGCCGAGGCAACGTCGAATTCCGTGCGGTCGAGCTCTGCGAGCAAATAGCCTCGGACAAGGTAATAGAGCTCGCGATAAAGTACGCCGGTCGTATAAATCGCATGGCACTAGCCAACAAATTCGAGTCCATTGCCGACAAGAAGGACCAGGAAAAAAATTGCAACAGAGAGCCGGAGGAGGTCGAAATTGAATTCGACAGTCACAACGACGACGTGCAAATCGTAGACACGCAGGAGGACATAATGCTCACGCCTCCTACGAGAAAGAAACCCGATATCGAGATAAAACCCTTGACCCTCAGCGGCAAACGGCACAATCCTTTCGCGAAGACGGGACCGTCGCCTACGTCGAGAGGTGAGCACTTTTGCTTCGTCCCCGGAAATAAAAAAAACATTACATTTCGAACTGGTCGCTCGACCATTAATAATTCATCGTTAGTTACCACGAACCTCTTTACGAGCTATAAAACTAACGACTTGAACATTTTCCAACAGGACTCTCGAGTCTGAATACGATGCCCGAAAAACCGCAGAAAATTAAAACACCCAGTCTTCCGTTCACATCGAAGCCGCACCAGCAGCATAAAAACAATGCGAACAAAAAAGACTCCTTCGTCATTTGGCTGGCGAAGAACAAGGCGGATCTGCAGGAGGAATTTCCCGATCTGAGCACCATGGAATTCTCGAAAGTGGCGCTGAAAAGATATAAGGAAGACGTCGATGTCGATGAGGGGAAAAAACGAAAGCTCTCCAGTCCCGACTCGCAGGAGAGTCAAGTCAAACGATCGGCTCCGAACAAACTGGCTGGTTTTCTTTGCGACAAATAACCCCCTCTTATTTTAAACTATGAAGTATAACAGTATATCTGGAAATGACCCTGAGGACATTTGCACGAGATCAAATTTCGTCTTTATGCAAGTATCTGACGATGCGCTGCTTTATAAAAAAAAAAAAAAAAATGCTCACTCGTAGAATTTTATTCTCCCAGTGAACGTTCCCGAGCGAATGCAAAAAAACAGGCGTTGTAACTTGACGCAATTTAGTCTCGTGCAGATATCTTCGGGGTCATAAGTGAAGCTCATGTTTTAATATGTGATTGTGATATTACATTATTTCTTTTATATAAATTATTGGAGTATAGTTTGTGACCGAACCAAGAATTTTTTTTGAGGTCCCATGCCAAAATTCCAGTGGGCCTCCCGTTGGGACTTGTCCGGCCTTGGGCATGGGATTAGGAACCGCGAAGTGGGGTGGACGCGCCAGACAAATATTTACAGCGGCGTCGCATCTGCCGCTTTACCGCTTCGACTCGCTCCGGCTCACAGCTAACAGCAATTTTTTCTCTTATATGCTTTGGACCCCTCCACGGCATGGCTGGTTTTGTGTGTGTCGTGTGTGTGTTGACAAACGCCTCGCTGTAATTCGAGGTACCGGGAGGACTCGAGTGTGGCATGTTTTACCGATACCGCAGAAAACCTTCTTGCCCTCTCGATAACATAAAGAGCCGCGGTTTTATTTCGGATCGCCGTTAGTTGGCTCGGGAGCTCCAAGCGAAGCGCACTTTGAGCGGTGGGCGATGCGAGCGTAAGGTGGTGCGTGAGTGAATAATCGATTGCGGGGAAGGTTTTTTTTTTTGTGAACGAACTTCGTCGAAGAAAGAAACATGAAGCGCGGTGAGGAAATTAGAGATTATATTTCTATTATTATTTCTTATTTCTTTCGATGCATGTTATGTGACTTTTAATCGGAAGGAAGTTTCTGAGTTTGTAAGCGATGCACGTGCGGCCCGTTGCATCATACACGCCACTCGGCGTCGACTTGTGCCAAATATAAACGAGCAAAGGGACGTCCCGGTCATTGACCGAGCACCGATATCTTATGAGATATAAAACTTCAAATATCGGAGGACCGCGGAAGTAATTAGTATTCGCATCGTGCACATTGGCAAATAAAAAATTCCGCCTGCAGCTTGCAAATCGAACTGTTAACAGTTAAATTACACCTGGGCTTGAATGTTCAAACGGTTTTTGTTTCTTGTAAACTTCAGTTTCGTATGCATTTCGTACCGATGGGCCCACTAAATCTTATTCACAATAACGACAACAAGGCCGATTTTTATCGTATCGCGGATAAATAAAAAATACTGTAACGTTTCATAATAGTATCTAATTCACATAATCGATTGATTCTTGCAAAAAAAAAAAAAGTTATCTTATTATTTTTAATAAACCATAAAGTTGCGTGTAGACTATAAAAATAATAGGATACAATTTTTTGTTTCTACTTGTTTCTGTGAATTGCGAAATAGCTGTTACTTCATGAAATACATATATATATTTTTTTATTTCTCAAGTAGCATCCTAGTATATATGCGTTCTCTTCCACATGCTTTCTCGCACGCGCAGTTAACGAACGCATTCCTCGTAGGATGGTAAGCCGATCTACGTGACCGCGTAATATGAGACTACTCGCTTTTATTTCCAAACTATATTATCCGTCCGCTCGTATTTTATTGTGCCCGTGATATGGCCTGGTCCATCGCACCTCTCGAACTAAACAGACTACGCGAAAGAGATCGTAAACGGAGAAAAATAATTTCGTAACATTGGGATACGAAGTTTAGTAAAAATAATTTTGTTAAATAAGTGATAAACTTGGTTGTTCGGGTTTCGATATACAAATATGTCCTTTTACTTCCCACGTCATTAACAATTTTAGTTTGTACTTTTGTTTGTAAAACTAGACCCGAATGGTGCGATCGGAAAATTAACTAATGAAAAATTGTGACCGTTTCTCGACAATAAGTTGTAAAAAGTACAAACTCTCTTTAATATGTACAAACTGAGTTAATAAATTTTTTCTTCGTTTTTTACAGATTACGAGTCGATCGATGCGATCCAAGAGGCGATGGGAGTTATGGGACTGTGGCACATAATTATCGCAGTCTCCGTTTCTTTGGTCAACTTTCCGGTGGCCTGGCATCAATTGTCGATCGGATTACTGGCTCCACGGGCAAATTTCACATGTGTCTCACCCCCATCCGCCGAGAACGAAACAATGTCGATGAGGTGCGACGTTCACGTGGTCAACGGGGACGTAGAAAAGTGCCGTGAATTCGAATATGACAGAAGTGTCTTCTCGGAAACTATCATCACTCAGGTTCGACCGAGAAATTAAATATCAACCGCAAATAAATATCATTTTTCTAATCACTCATTAATATCACTTTGATCTCCGATTTCTTATCAAATTTTCATGTCGACCAATTTGCGGATGCGACTTTTTTATTACATTGATATACTTTTATCCTTATACGTTTTTTAATACTTTTGGACTTAACTTTTTTTCAGTGGGATTTGGTATGCGATCGGGACCAATTGTCTAATTTGGCACAATCGTGCACGATGTTTGGAATTCTCATTGGTAACATGGTCTTCAGTATGATGGCCGATAGGTACTCGTAACTTTCAATACGATACATTCCTCACTCCCCGCAGAGATAATCATCTATCGTTATTACGTATTTTTTAATCTCCGTTGATCAATCAATAACGGTTCGGCTGATATTTCATGTGATTGTAGAATCGGCCGGAAAATCCCCTTGATGGTAGCCGTGATTGTACAATCGTTGACCGCGCTCTTCAGCACGTTCGCGCCTTGGTACGAATTATTTTTGGCATTGAAATTCGTCTCGGCAGTCGCTACAGGCGGCACGATGCTCGTGAGCTTCGTTCTGCGTGAGTAGACGAGAGATCGTCGCATCGATTAACGGAGTTCCGCAAGGTCTTCGATTCCTTTAAATCGTCGTTAATTAACTTGATAATTTAATTGCAGTGATGGAGATCGTCGGGATCGAGTGGCGATCCACTTTGTCAGTTTTGTTTCACATACCATTCCTGCTGGGACACTTGACGATCCCTGTGATAGCTTATCTCACGCGATCCTGGAAAGGATTTCAATTAGCCGTATCTCTACCGCCGATACTGTTGCTCTCCTACTATTGGTGAGTCGAAGGTTCAACGCCGAGGCTGCTGAGATATTATTTTTCGTGACTGTGTAGAATGGAGATTTAAAAAAATGCATTTATTTTTTTTTCAGGATCATTCCTGAATCACCGAGATGGTTGCTGGCCGTAGGAAAAATCAGCGAAGCCCGCAAGATTCTCACTTCCGCCGCAAGGAGAAACAAAATTCCCGTCGAAAAAGTATCAGCGGCAATCGACGCTCATGAGAGCCAGGTCAAATCGGAGGACAGAACCAACGAAAAGTACAACATCACGCATTTATTCAAGACCCCGAATATGCGAATTAAGACCATCTGCATAGCTACGAATTGGTTCGTCTGTGGAATATGTTACTTCGGATTGGCTCAATATATTGGTCAATTGGACGGTGACATATTCATCAACGTCGGCGTGTCGGGTAAGATATTTTAATCTTAATTCTTTTTTTTTCGGGGTCGAAAAGTCGATCGAACGATTGATGAATGTGAGCCGGTCCATTTTACACAGCTCTCATACAACTGCCCGGAACGGTGATCGTCCTCAGTCTGATATCTCGAGTGTCCCGACTGAAGATCCTTATTAGCGGGAATGTATTGTCTAGCTTAAGTCTGCTGCTGATAATGATCGTAACGAATCCGACCGCTCAGGTGAGCCTGGCCAGTCTCGGACTGGCAGGAATGGCCATTAGCTTTCCGACGATTTATCTCTACACCGGCGAAGTTTTCCCGACCGTCGTGAGAAACAATGGACTCGGGCTGTGCAGCGTATCGGCAAGGGTCGGCAGCATGATTGCGCCCTTCATTGCTACGATGGTAATTAAAATAATTGAAGTTTTCTCGATTAATTCATTTGTAAATATTGCAATCGCTATTAATTAAAGTTCGAAGCCGAAAAATTTAAGAAAAATTTTCCACGGTCAAAACAAACTGATTACTTATCGTTGTTGTATTTGCTCTTTTTTTACAGGGAACTCTCGGAATTTGGCTACCTCCGTTATTCTTCGGCATCGGTCCCATGTTCGGCGCAGCTCTCTGTTTTTTCTTACCGGAAACCATGGACTGCGAACTACCCGAGACGATCGAGGATGGCGAGAATTTTACAAAGTAAGCTTTGGGTGCGACGTTGAAGTCGTTGCTGTGTTTCCACTGCTGTCTCCGCTCTGTCTCTATACTTTCAACACTCTGACATTCCTTTTAGGTTTCGAACTTTAATTGTACCTCTGCCTTTCTTGGATCGATCAGTTCGCAAGAATTATTTTACGCTTCGTTGATCCTTCCCCCGTATCGTCTTCACCATCATCGGCCTTCGTGACGATTATTACATTTGTTTTGTAGGAAGAAGAAAGCGACAACGAAAGCTGCGGCTCTAGCTTAGCAAAAAAACGAAATACCGATTTTAGCAAGAACTGATAACTCAAAGGTTATCAAGCGGTTGCTATGCACGCTCGGTGAGTCTTTAAGAGAAGCTGCGTCAACGAATAACTTTACACTGTCCTCTACGATGAAATTACACCCACGTATCATTGTTTCACGCAAAACTCATCTTTTTGTTATATATTCGCTTCACGTTCATTAACTAAGTTTTTTAGAAAAAAAAAAAACAATTTATATATATTATATATATTCTTTACTTAACGGATAACACATTTTTACGATGTAATTCACACAAACATGACAAGGTATACTACTTGAATATATATATATTATAAAAAAAAAATCGCAGTTCAGAATTATCAATGTGCCCTGTCCATCACAGGTCATTCGTGTAACGATTCGTGCGTGAGGACGAAACTAACTACAGAGTATTATTTCTTACGAGAAAACATCTATCGAAAGAGACGGTCCACTTCGATTTCTGTAGTCGATTATAATAGGGTATTTCTGACGGTAGATGTTTTTTTGTTCGTAAAACAAAAAGTATATAATATAGTACAACAAACAATTGGTAAATCACGTAACAAATCGTGCACCAGGACAAAACTAAACTATGGAGTAGGGTTTCTTACGAAAAAAAAGTCTATCGAAAGAGCCAGTCCACTTCGTTTTCCACAGTTGACAATAGAAGTGTATTTGGAATCTTCCGGTAGATGTTTTCTTCGTAAAAAAAATGTATATAATATAGTACAAACAATTGGTAAATCACATAACGGATCGTGCGCCAGGACAAAACTGACTATAGAGTAATATTTCTTACAAAAAAATCTATCAAAAGCGTCGGATCACTTCGATTTCTGTGGTTGATTACAGAAGTGTTTTGGAAATCTTCCAGTAAATGTTTTTTTGTAAAAAAAATGTATATAATATATTACAAACAATTGGTAAATCAGCCTTAGTTAGTATCATCTCGCAAGGGCCTGACGATCGGCGACGCGGTCGTAAGATGTCCGAGAGCGATAATAAGGAAACTCGTACACACCTTAATTCGTTTAATTCTCGAGGCTTCTTACAGCTGCCGCCGTCGTCGTCTCTCCACGGAGACGAGTAATTGTCTGTTCGCCTATTCCGGAGCGTGACCCAGATAGAGCACTTTGTTCGGCAAACCGGTGACAACACCGTTCGTTCGCTTCTGCACGGCGTCGAACATTTGGTTGCCATATTTTACCGTATTGCTGAGCGAACCGAGCCACGACGACACAATGCTCTTCGAGGGTGATTTTTCAATATTCACGTGTGGGGAACCTGGAGAAAAAAACATTTCATTTAAAAAAGAAATCACAGAAATAAAAAAAAAGTTGTCAAAATGACGGAAGACGAGAATGATTTTTCTCTTACCGATGAGAAACTTGAGAATAGCTTCATTGACCTTGTCCCGATCTTCTTGGTGTGGGAAATGCTGACTGCCCGTTATCACTTTGATACTGAATCTCGAGAGATATTCCGTGCTCTGGACAACGTTCTCCAGTGGGACGCAGGGATCCAGGTTGCCGACTATGAGCAATGTCTGGTTACATATTGGCTCGCTCCCGGTCACGTCCAGACGCGTGAAGGGCAAGTTTCGATAGTAATTTATCGGCCCGGTCCAATCCTCTGGAAAAAAAAGTATCGAGTCAAACAATTTTTTTTAATGACCCGCACGAGAAAATTACCTTTCCGGCTGAAAGCGTACTTGTACGCCTCGACGTAATTTTTTTCGCTCGACTGATTGAGGTGGAGGTGCTTGAAGGTATCATTGATGATAGATAGATCTTCCTTGAGGGCGTCGATCTCCGGTAGATAGGGAAGTCTGCTGAAATGCATCCATCTAAGATAAAATAACAAAATTGGACAGAAAAAAAATTCGAACATTTTTGAGATATTTACGGTACTTCTTGTTAATCATTGTGATAAAACTCACTTTACGTCGAAGGCAGCATCTCTGGACAGGCCATGCCAATAGTAATTCGGGTGAGGACTCGATATAGCGACGAATTTGTGGACGAGCTCGCCATGAAGCGACAACATGTACCAGCCGAGAAGACCGCCGAGATCGTGGCCGATGATGCTGCAATTTTTTACTCCAAAAGCGAGGATGAATTGTCTCAGTTCATCCAACAAAATCTCGATCCTGTAGGATCGTCTCGTCGAAGGCTTGTCGCTGTCGCCGAATCCCTTTAAATCCAGAGCCACCACTCTATTGCAAAGTCACTTGAAGATCAGATTTCCATCAATTTTATTCATTCGATCATTTTTTTTTTTTTTTTTTTCAAAACTGGTTTTTTTCTCACCTAAAATGCTCCGATAGAACGGGTATTTGTTCTCTCCACGTCAGCCAACAGTCCGGAAAACCGTGCAACAGCAGCAGAAGAGGCTTCGTTCGATCGCCGGCTTCGACGTAATGAAATTTAACACCCTAAAAAAAAGAAATTAATTAATCAATCACGTACATTTTTTTAAAGTACTAAACAGCTTTGTTGAGCTCCATCGAATCTTGGAAACTCGAATAGACAACAAAATGTATTGTAATGTAAACTTCTTTATTTCTTTCATTCTTTTTTCTTTTTTAATTACGTATAATCTGTATATTTGATTATCAACATAAAAACCCGAGGAAAAGAACGAAAGGAAAAAATTCGTTCCCCGATAATTAAAAAATAATACATACATATATATTTTGTTTTCGATAAATCGTTAATTTCTCGAATTTTATCTTCACCCTCAAAAATCGTGTGCATTTATTTTTACGAACATTGAGGAAACACGACCAATCGATAAGTCACATTGCCAAACATTGACGACCGATCTTTTAACCTGGCGTCGATATTTCGGCATTTGTTTTGCATTTACTTTAAACTGCAGTGCGACGCATGACGCGATCGCGTACAGACACGCACGAGGTGGCGCCAGATATCGGGGAAAAACATATTCGTCGCCGAACTCGTGTTATCGGTGGGAGTCAACTACCCTCAGCCGTTTTAATCGCCCCTCCGCAAAAGTTATCTTCACTGCCTCTCAAACTTTGCGTTAAATAAAAATAGCGTGACGACATTTTTTTTTCCCCGCAGCGGGACTTACCATGAGCTTCACGTAGGAATGCTTTCCTATGCTGTTGTCGACGAGGCACGAGGGTGGATTGTCCCTCTGTCGTAGAACGAAGAATTTCTTCGGATCCCACGCCCATTTGACGAGACGCTTCACTATGAGATAAAGTCCGTAGACGAAGGACAGAAAGTGCAGCCTCGCGATCTCCCAGAAGGACACGCGAACAATTTTCGCGTCCATCGCTCGACCTCCAAGATTTTTACTTCTCCGATTATCGTCTCTTATTGGATTCCTCTAAAAACTCCACGCTGCGTCGCACGGTCGAGGCAACCTCGTGGCTTCGGAAGAACAACACTCGGTTCGTGGAACGAGTATACCTGCCGGGCCCGAAATACACACTGCGGTCGGTTTGTTGCCCTAGAAGTCCTGCCTGCCCTCTGACGTCTTCGGACTATCTGCCACGTACGCCAGGGCCTTCACCTCGATCCGTATATTTTAACCGGCCGAACGAACGGTGATCTCCGAGACGCCGGAAAAATGAATCGACGTTTCTATCCCGCGAAGGACGGCGTCATGCGTTCGGTGAAAAAAATTATCACCCGAATCACTGCGATAATTTTAACGATTGAAGCAGCGTCGGCCGTTTTCGCTCGACAAAGTCGCGGCGTTTCATCCCACTGTTATTATTATTATTATTGTGTGTTTTAACTTTATTTAACAATTTTTAGTTTCTGTTTTTTATTCAAGAGTTACGAAGTTTGGGCTCTTTGACACTGTAATTACCGTATTTCGGTATTTAGTTTATTCTTTTGTTATTTAATTTGCGCTCCGGCGATTAAAAATCACGCGAGTCCACGTGTTCGGGAGAACGTATAACGAAACTGTCGCTCCGACCGATCAGTCGGGAGAATCGACACTGGACTGTGACCTTTACTTCATACTTGCGTTAGCCTTCGATGATGTGTATTCTCTCGTCTTATCTGGATAGTGTGAGGCCTGTGAGACGATAAAGATCCGCGTGAATAACTCTCGCCCTCGGGCGTCTCGGTCATCTCGTATACCGTTTTGCCTCGCGGAGGAAACCATTAGACTGAGATTGGAAATCTGTGTTAGAAGAGTTTTAGTTGTTTTGTTATTATTATTACTATTTATATTATTATTATTATTATTATTAATTTATTTGTTTTATTATGTAGTATAGCGGGTAAAAATATTGTGTAACGTCCGTCCGGCGCTTATCGAGCCTCGAGTTTAGATCTGTCGGTAACGGAAACTGTAAAACACATTTGTGGCAGTATATCAAATAAACACCATGGCAAGTGCACACGATGAGTCTACACCGTGAAAGTGGTCACGCAACATGTCGCCACGAGGATCTTCGTGTTTGACCGGTATTGAAAATACCGGTTATAAGAAGAAGACGTCACTTCCGGTTTGAAAATTTCAAGCTTTGACCGGAAGTGATGTCATGCGAGAAATATGTAGATAGTATTTTCTTCTTGTATGTATGTAATATTGTATTTATTATACATTATAGATGTAATATGTTCTTATTTCTTCTGTATGTAATATTGTATTTTCTTCTTCGGTTTCGGTCGGTCTGAATTGCAATTTCATCAGATGTTTTCGAATTAACAGTAGACCCGTTTTTGTACGGTGATTCCATCTAATTTTAGGCCCTGTTCCGATTATTTATTTTTACAGTCGATTACCGTATCTGTCGGCGTTTAAATTTCTGATTACACGTTAATTAACTATACATTGACGTCATTGAGCTTGGATTGTTATTTCCGTATCGTGACCGTTAATTTGGTGAGACAGTTTCGAAAGGATATCGACGGATGTGGGTCGATTAACATTAGTGACACGGAAAAATAAAATCTTCTGTGTCAAATGAATAATAATCCAAAGACTGTTTGAACTTGAAGTGAAGCGTCGTACAAAGACAGATTACTCGTCGATGAAGACACACCTTAATCTCCAATAAGTTACTTTCTTTTTAAAATAAATAATTGGGCATACGCTAATTGGGAGGAAACTATAATACGAAGCCGGTTTGCAAATCAAACGACGCGCCGTCCAAAACGAATTACTCATCGAATTAAGAACCACCTTAAACTCCGCTAAGTTAACTTCTTTTCAAAATCAATAAATACTTTAAAGTACTTGAAAAAAATATGATTGATGCTTTCGAAATTTTGTATCAATATAAACGCTTCTTTACTATCGGTCTTATTCCAACGGTAGGCAGTGTGTCGACATTCGATGCAACAGAAAATCTTTGCAGCGTTCTACGCTGCAAAGATTCTTCTCGGCGCGTAGTCGATAAAGTCGCTATCTGTTAAGCCGAACATCCTACGATATAAAATCGTTCCGTTCCGACAACTAAGGAATTAAAACTATTATCGATTTTCCACACACTAATGAAATTGTTAGATCGAAGGAAGATTGCCATTGATGATGGGAGAATGGGATTGAGTGAGGGGGAAAAAAAAATTGGCAGCGGTGGGATTCGAACCCACGCCTCCGAAGAGACTGGTGCCTTAAACCAGCGCCTTAGACCGCTCGGCCACGCTACCTGATATATGAGGAATTGCTAATAACGAACTTTTTACGTGTCTGCTGTCTATAAATAACTTTTAATCCATAACAGTTCGATTGCACAATCTCCTCACGCTTATCTTAACTTTCCTGTGAACTAGAGTAGATCGAAAAAATTCCCGACATATTTAATGTGGGATTTAAAAAAAATGTAATGTCTGAAAAAATAAAAATAAACGTTCTCTGCGCTTACTACCAGATCAGGATAGCGTTAATAATTTTGTTTGTACAATTTCGGCACGCGGATCTTGACTTTCCTATGAACTCGGGAAAATAAAAAAAATGTTGAATGCTGAAAAAAAATATATATAGAATTCATGAAAAAAGAAATTCTCCTCGCTTACAGTTACAGATCAAGCCGTCTTATGTAGCGTTAATATATTTTTTTTTGATAAAATTTATTTCCGTTTTCGAAGTTATTTTTCGATTACCGTTCGAATGGGTTTGCGTAGCATGAAAATTTGACAGGATATTGTAATAATTGCAAGTAGGAAGGAGCGCAGATCAATATTTCCTCCTTACAGGAACCGAACTACCGCTCCAGGAATATCTTGACTTCCCAACCGCTCCTCGTCTTGCACACGTGCGACAGTTTCTCTATTGCCTCCTGTGCAGTGTAACACCAACATCCTATCGAACACGCAAGTGCTGCGTATTTGCCTCTGATGCCCGTCTCTTCGGTCTCTATTTGCTATTTGCCACCGGTAAACGCGTATTAGCTAAGTGGATCGGAACGACTAGTGTCTATATGTGTATCTACAGGCTGATTCAGAATTGATACGTATTTCGTCATACGATTATAATTATACCGATCCAGAAATTACTATTTTTGGTATTCATATCTCGTCCTCAAATCTGACTTCCGGTGCTGAAAGGTCAAGCGCTGCAATGGGTCCCTCGTTCCTTATCCTTGATCCTCTCAAAGTAACAAAAATCACTATAATGATATCACGATTTCGTTATATCATTATAGTTAAACGATATCCAAAACTTAATATATTTTGTATTAATATCTCGCCTTCAAAACTGACTTCCGGTAATCAGTTCCTCGTGCCTTATGCTTAATCCTCTCAAAGTAACAACACAAATCGCCTTCCTTAGAAAAAGAAAAAAATTGCAAAATCATTGAAAAAGATGAAAGAAGGTCCAAACTCTCTTCTTCCAAATTTTGTGATAATTTATCGAATCGTCCGGAAGATTCGGCATTTTGATGATTTACGTAAGATATCACCGACTGGCTGTGTGCGCCAACTTTTTCGAATTAAATAAACAAATAAAAACCGATCAATTCCATCTAAGATCAATTACCATCGGAAATTCAGTTCGACATTAATTCTGAACCGGTCTGTATGGTAAATATAGCCGACGCGCGGATAGCAGGCTCTTCCACTATAAATAAACGCGATGCTATCCAGTCTCTTACGCCGGCCAATACCCGTAGCGAAGACAGCGAGGCGTCATCGTCTTGCTCGCAGTCATCGTGCGCGTCTCGGCGACCGAACAAGTAAAAGGAAGCTTAAAATAAAAATAAAAAAAATGTTTTAATGGAGATGAGAGGAGAGAAGATTAGAACTCCTGGACACATGTCGTGGGCGTATCGGGCAACGTGGCTGTTGCCGTTGGATTTCGTACATACACAGTGAGGAGTCGTATAGCGAATCTGTGCCCGAGGTGGAGGGATTAAACAAAGGCCCACGGTGTCCCGGGCGGAGCTTTCGATCCGGGCGAAGGAGTAAGCCGAGTGCGCTTGCGCGGTCCAACTCCATCGACGACGACGCCGGAAAGTCGAGAAGCCCCGAGGGAGCCGAGAAGAAGAATATAATAGTGCATTTGGAAGCGAGTCACGTGAGGCTCGAACGTGCGGAACGTCCGGATGGAACGAAGAAACGGAATTCTTTACCCATTTTATATATTCTTCTTCCTCATGCTCGCTTTTTTTCCTATCGCTTCTCCCTCCCCTGCCCTTCCTCCAACTCCGACGGCCATTTTGTTGAGACTCGGATATTCCTCGAGTTTTATCTCCGGCGTCGGATACGAGACTATATTTATATCGATATTTAAGCCTCACGTTTTCCGGATAAAGATCATTGAAAGTAATTGTTCTATTCATGGATAAATGAATAAAAAATGGCGATTGACCGATGAACAAAAATGAATAGTGTTCGCTGTCGTTAGGTAAAAATGTGACGAAAATAAAACAGCTGTTGCAATTCTTTGACTTCGGGAAGATAACGAGTTTGGAACTTCGAGTCTCGTGTAGATGTTCCGATATTCCTCGCATTTTATCTCCAGCATCGAATACGGGTATGTTTTTTTTTGTAAATGCACGTATTTTATAATGATATTTAAGTCTCACATTTTTCGGATGAAGATTATTAAAAACCGTTAGGGGAGATCGGGGCAAAATGGCCCAGCGGGGCAAAAAGGGTACAGTGAGGGTAAAACTCAATTTTCCAATAATTTTTGGATGCCCCAATTTCGTCCCAACGATACATCCGGATTTTCAAACCCGTTTTGCCCCACGTACCACCATCGCCACCATCCCAAAGTTATTGGAGAATTGCGTTTTGTCTCATTATCCCGTCTCGCCCCGGTGTGCCATTCCGCCCCGCTCTCCCCTATTTTATTCACGGATAAATTAATAAAAAAAATAGCGATTGATCTATGAAAAAAATTAACAGTGTTCGCGGCCGAGGGGTAAAAAAAATTGAAAAAAATTCTTATTGCAATCTTTTGGCTGCGGGAGGTTAACGAGTTTGGAAGTTCGAGCTTTGTATAGATGGGTTGGTACATAATCGGGACACCCAGCTCGAGTGTTAATCGCGTCAGTTAGCCTCGTTACGCACAGCGGTGCCTTCGGCGTGATAATAAGTAGAAGAATGAGAGGAAGCTTGTAGTGGCAATTCTGCTCGTCGCACTGTTGTCGGTCGCACTGCTGGCGATGACAATGAAGGACTGCGCGATGGCCGGTATACAAAGGGGATTAGTCATCGATCGGCAATTGTCACTGAGCATTCGCCACACACATCGCCCAGGCGCCCTTGTATATAACTCGTATATACTTTCTTCTCTATATACAGAGGCGCGACAGGTTGGGAAGAGAGAAATCGAGAGATAATCCAATTTCACGGGAGAAAAAGAGCTCGGCGCAGTGAGAACGGAGAGAAAAGCTTGTTGATACATGGCCTGAGTTCCCAATGTAAACTGCGTTCCTCTTCCGAAGAATTATCTAATCGTTTGAAAGTATAGGGGAGAGCGGGGCAAAATGGGGCAACGGGGCAAAACGGGGTTTTGGGCAAAACTAAATTTTCCAATCATTTTTGGATCGGACAAGGTGGCAAAA